>PVJS01026739.1:0-26779 GCA_004027185.1 Glis glis
AGAGCTCATCTGTTAATGTTTGGAGCTGATGTCATTGAGTCAAGAGGGTTGTGAGCCCAGCAGTGGATATGGATTTATCTGGGGTGTGGCCTGGGCTGGTAGGGTGTGGCTTGAGGGGGTGGATCCCTGGGGGTGTGGCCTTGGGATTATATAAATGGTTTCTCCTCCCCTGCTGGCTTTCTCTTGCTTGCGGCCTGTATGATGTGAGGAGCGCAGCCCACGTGCTTTGTCTCTCTGCTCCCCGCCACCGCCATGCCCTGAGATCCGCGGTCCCCGGCCTCACATGGACTGAACCCGAAACCATAAGAAAATACATCTTCTTTCCTCTAAGTTACGTGGCCAATCTTTTAGATTATAGCTGCAAGAATGCTGACCAGAACCTATGGTAAGATAATGCTTTTGTATTAGGCAAGAGAGCTAAATTTTTCTTTAAAAAAATAACATAAAGGACTATTGCTATGCATATTTTTGCAGTGCTGGTGACCGAACCCCATGGTAGGCAAGTGCTCGACAACGGAGCTGCATTCTCAGCCCGACAGAACGCGTTGATCTAAGGCGACAACTCTGCAGTATATAAGGCAATTAGTGACATTGAAATCACAGGCATGCTTTTATGTGGATGTAAAATAAGGTTGAAAATAAGATTAGATCGCCTTTCTCTAGTGAACGGCAAATCAACAACCGTTCTATGATTATATTAGGAGACAATAGTGGTGATGACGATGATGATGCTGCTTTTATGTTACACCATAGACCTTGGATGTGTCAGGAATGTGTTTAATTTGTTTCTTCTTTCATCTTCATAAGCACCCTATGAGAAATGCATCCATATTTCCACCTCACAGACAAGGAATTCTGGGTTCATCCTGGCTCAGACTTGCACAGGTGAGGGGGCACAAGCCAGCTTTGAAACCCACTCTCTGACACATAAAACGGAATACCACTCTTGTTGATTTCGTTTGCTTTTTGTTTTTCTTTTTTGGTACTGAGGATTGAGCCCCAGGGCATTCTACCTCCGAGCTACAGCCCCCAGCCCTTTTTATTTTTTGTTGTGAAACAGGGTCTCACTAAGTTGTTGTGATCCTCCTGTCTCAACTTCCCAAGTACTGGGATGACAGGTACACACCAGGTTGTGATGCATACATCACGTGTCCTGCATGAAGGCTCCTATATCCCATCCGCCCTGCTTTTATCCCTCTCCACTTGAGTGTGTCCCCCACACACAGCTTGTGTGAGTGGGACGAGGAGGAGGTGGGACCCGCAGGGAGCAGGGCGACAGTCTCTGCTGATGGAGGAGGAGAGACGCAGCGCCATGACACTGGGGCCGGTGCAGCTGCCCATGTACTGGGATTACAGGCGTGCGCCACCCACCATGACTCTTTACCATGCCTAGAGCACCAGCCAGCTCATTCGAAATTAGGAATTAGGTCCAGGTACCATTCCTCCTGTTACCCTCTGGGGCTATTTGCCTGTAGACTACAGTATTACCTGGAGGATCACACCAGTTGAAGTCGCCTAGCTTTTATCTGAAAGTTGTTTTGTCTGAAAAGTATGTTAGAAAACATTAGTTGAGAAGAATAGAGTTCACACTACACAGCGTTTTCTGTAGATTTTACAAAGCAGATAGCAGAAGAAAATAAAAAAAATAATGCATGAAGATCCCAGCAGGAAAAAAAATGATGCTAAGAAGAGTTTAATCTATTTTCAAAGATGTCAGAAAGGGATGTTGGGACATCCTGGGCCAGGAGTACTGGTAAACCATTGCTACCTCCAGGTGCTGGGGCAGTAGCTCAGCAGTAGAGCGCTTGTCTAGCGTGCATGAGGCCCTACACCCGATTCAGTTCCAGCAAGGAGAAAACAAAGAACAGTGACTACTGTATTTGCAGTTGCTACTTCTAGGCTCGGATAGACAGTTAGCAGCCCTCTGTTCTCACTGGGTCTCAAAGCTGTCTTCTGGCTCCCTCCAATCTCCTCCCAGATGCCAGCCTATTTGTTACATCAGCAATAGGAAGCTAATTCATCTACATTTTTTTTTTTGCGGTACTGGGGATTGAACCCAGGGACTTTCTACCTCCGACCTACACCCCCAGCCCTATTTTTTTATTCTTTATTTTGAAACAGGGTCTTACTACGTTGCAGAGGGCCTCACTAAGTAGCTGAGGCTGCCGTGAACCCGGATCCTCCGGTCTCAGCCTCCCAAGTACTGGGATGACAAGCGTGCGCCACCACGCCCGGCTGCTGTTTTTTTTCAATCTCATGTTTCTCCTTTCTATAACATCAGGAGTTCCCATTCTTCTTTTTCCACCTCCTTGGGGTTTTCTTCCTGACATATAACTCTGTACCCACTCAGCACAGATCTTGAAATATCAAATGCACAGTTAAGGAATTTAGCAGTTCTTGCCTCGGGACGATAGCCCGAGTCTCAAGGTTACTTTCTTGTTCAAAACCCTACATTTGATCTCAGAAACCGAACATGATCACGATGCTTCCCCTTCGGCTGCTTCCACAAGAGAAGAACCTTCCCCCACAGCCCCATCTGTGTGCGGGCAGAAGCAGCAGCCCCCAGAGAGAGCTCCAGAAAAGACTGGATTCACAAACGAAGAGAGAACCAGGGGGCGAAGGAGCCATTTCATAATACAGCTCTGCTTGCCAAACTCCCACCTGCAGCACAGAAATGCTGTGTCAGGGCAAGAAGGCGGCTCCTTTGGGAGCTCACAGCTCAGGTCAGCATTGGAAAACTCCAGCGGAGCATCAGAATCACAGGGAGAGAGCCTGAGACACGGAGTCCTGACCCCATTCCCAGAGTTCCAGAGTCAGCAGGGCTGCACTGAGACGGAGAGCGGGCATCTCCAAACGTTCCCCCGGGGGGATGTTGGTACTGCTTGTCTGGCAGGTGAGATAAAATGCAAGCCCACCTGTCAAAACCACTAGTTTCATTTTGTTTTGTTTTTGCAGTACTGCGGATTTAATCTAGGGGTGTTCTACCTCTGAGCTACACCCTCAGTCCTATTTTATTTTTATTTTGAAAGAGGGTGTCACTAAGTTGCTGAGGGTCTCATTAGTTGCTGAGGCTGGCCTCGAACCTGCGATTTTCCTGTCTCAACTTCCCAAGTCCTGGGATGACTGGCGTGCGCCAGGTTTTGATGCATACATCACGTGTCCTGCACCAAGGCTCCCGTATTCCACCCGCCCCGCCTTTACCCCTCCCCACTTGAGTGTGTTCCCCGCACAGCCTCGTGTGAGTGGGACGAGGAGGAGGTAGGTCCCGCAGGGAGCAGGGCAACAGTCTCTGCTGACGGAGGTGAGACACAGCGCCGTGACATTGGGGCCACTGCAGCTGGATCTGAAAGATTCCAGAAGAGGAGACGATTGTGTGTCTGGCAAAGGGCACAGGCATGGAAGAAGAGGACGGCCACCTACCATACCCAACTGGCAAACAGCCGGCAGAGCCCGGCAGCTGCTCGTGGGGTGTGTCAAGAAGGTCCGTGAGCTCAGGAAACCTGGGAGTTAGATGCGTCCAGGTTTCTTGACGTAAACACCTGGTTGATAATGAGCAGTTTAGTTCAAAAGTCCCTGACTACAAACCGTGTGTCAGATGCTAAGGTGATGGGGAACAGGAACTTGTCCCATGGAGAATTTGGAATCTACTTGCAAAAAAGAGGAATAGAGCCAGGTGTGGTGGTGCATGCCTGTAAACCTGGAATTTGGGAGGCTGAGACAGGAGGATTGCAGCTTCGCGGCCAGCCTTGGCAACTTAGTGAGACCCTGTTTCAAAATTTAAAAAAAAATCAGGGCTGGGGGTGTAGCTTGGAGGTCGAATGCCCCTGGGATCAATCCCTAGTACCAAAAAGGGAAAAGAAAAAGAAAAGAGGAATAGGTTGGAGGATTTCATTTGGGGAGAATCTGGGCTGGGGGTGTAGCTCAGTGGTAGAGCGCTTGCTTGGTATGCACGAGGACCTGGGTTCGATTCCCAGCACCGCCAAAAGAAGGAAGCTAGTGTTTTGGGAGCGTCAATCAGAATTGGGGCCAAGGCCCGAGCTGAGATCCCACACACAGGGATGAGAGACTAGTGTGAAGTGAGACAAGAAAAGAGATGAAAAGCTTTTGTTGAGGTGACTCAGTCCAGATCCAAAATAGAAGATCCGCGTAGGTAGAGACGGGAGGGCCACAGTTGAGTCCAGTTGAGGCTGGCAGTGGGTCCAGGGCAGTACCAGCACATCAGCTGGCTGGCTGGACAGATGCAGCCTGAGAGAGCACCGTGCACCTCAGCACTGGAGTAGGCTTGCAGGTGCTGCCCTGTACCTCCTAACCAACCCTGGCTCCGTATTTCCTTTCTGACCACCCTCCCTCGCCATACCAGCATGCATCCTGACGGTGCCCTGGGATCAGAGACCCCTTGGATTATGTATTTTACTGGCAGCCATGGGGAAATACTTTCTACCTCTTTTTGAGGCCAGCCCTCCGTGTTTCTGGAAGCTTGATAGTTAGAAGTAGGTGAGCAGCTGTTGGTGACAGTCATCTTTCGCGAGAGAGGCAGATCTCATTTGGGGAAGATTAAGTTTTGGTGTTGGGAATGCAAACATCTTAATGAGTTGCTGCGATATGTACAGAGAAAGCCTCATTCCTGTTCTCAGCTGGAGAAATGGGGTGCAGTTTTGAGGGGAGCAATCCTGTGGATGAACATAGGAGAAGTGCGTGGCTCTGGGCAGAGGGGAGGCACCAGAGAGTCTGTGTCCATCAACATTCTCTCTGCTGCAATCCAAAACAACTGACCGACAGCTTAGAGGGAGGAAGATTTATTTGCTTATAGTTCTTTTGAGATTTGGGGGTTCTGTCCACATGAGGCTGAGGTCTGCAGAGGAACCTAGGGCATGGCGGTGGGAAGCAGAGAGAGGGAGAGAGCAAAGGCTCTGCTCTCATATCATGGAGGCCAGAAACAGAGAGAGCAAGCAAGCAAGGGGATTCAAAGACCTAAGCACAGTCCCTAAGGCCACATCCCCAAGTACGCACTTCTCCAGCCTCGCCCCACCTGCCTAGGTGACCGCCTAGTAAATCCATTACAAAGGATTCCATCCACTGATGAGATTACAAACCTCATGACTCAATTACATCAACTCTGACCATTAATACATGAGCTCTTTAGGAGACATTCCGCATACATAACAATATCACGAGGCTGACCATGGAGACCGATATCTTGCTGTCTTCAGGAAAGGCAGGAAATGCATCCTTAATTCCCTCTGGTGGCATGAAATGAGGTCCTGAAAGAGGAAAGGGGACCAGGAAGTAGGAGAAAGGGGCGGATGGAATTTGGAAGCCTTGGTGCAGAACAAGTGATGTATGCATGGGTTATAATTTCCTTAGGCCAGCTTCATACCTCAGTGCAAGTTTATCCTGCACATAGATGAGGATGCAGAGATGCGCACTTAGATGCGCAGTCTAAGTGCAGGTATGTGGATGTGGACAGAGCTACAATGGTAGCTGTAGGCATAGGCATAGATGTAGGTTTAGGTGCATGCATAGATGTCAACATGGGTGTAAATGTACATCTAGATATGTTGGGATAGGTGTATGGTATGGTCTGAATGTCTATGACTCCCTAAAATTCATATGTTGAGATTTTTACCTCCAAGGTGATGATGGTGTTAGAAAGTGGGCACTTTGGGAGGAGGAGCCTCATGAATTAGTGTCCTTATGAAAGAGACCCCAGAGAGTTATCTACCCCTTCCACCATGTCTGGACACAGCGAGAAGGCACCATCTATGAACCAGGAAGCAGCCCTTCTCCAGACACGCACCTGGACCTTGATTTCCAGCCTCCAGGACTGTGAGCAAGCCAGGTCTGTTGTTGAAAAGTCACCAAGTCCATGGTATTTTGTTATAGCAGCTCAAGCAGACTAATACAGTGATAGACTAGCCTTTTGAGCAGTGCAATGAACTGAATATGCGTGCCCTCCAATATTCCAGTGTGGAAACCCTCACCCCTAAGATTAGGAGGTGGGAGCTCTGGAGGGTGGGAGCGATGAAGAGATGGGGCTCAGGAAGGTCCTCGTGAATGGGATGAGTGTCCTTTGTAAAAGAGACCCCAGACAGCTCCTGCCCCTTCACCATGTGAGGACCCAGTGAGAAGGCACCATCTATGAACCAAGAAGCAGCCTTCACCAGACACGGAATCTGCCATGCCTGGAC
Organism: Glis glis; assembly: GCA_004027185.1. NCBI lineage: Eukaryota > Metazoa > Chordata > Mammalia > Rodentia > Gliridae > Glis > Glis glis. The sequence continues at coordinate 6,189 of PVJS01026739.1, forward strand.
CTTGGACTTCCAGCCCCAGGACTGTGAGAAATGAATGGTGATTATAAGCCCCCTAGTCTGTGATATTCTGTCACAGGAGCCCAAATGGGTTCTTTAAGTTTATGATGTCATACATATTGAGGTTTAGTATTTTTGCCGGAGATTCAGACCTCTGGGGAACTTTTTAAGTTCGATTATACAGTTCCTCTGACCCACATGAAGTCAGAGGCAAAGAAGTACAGATGAGCATCTCCATCTTCCCAGCACCCACACGCTTCATTAACAAAGATGCCCTTATTTTTCACAGATATGAAATAAACATTTACTTTAAAGCACAACAAGACCCAAAATTAGAGTTTGTGGTCCCAATTCTACCAGCTCTAATTAGTCATGGTGTTCATTAAGTGGGAAAATCATCTCTTTTATAGCTTTCCAAGAATACTTAAATATGTCACTTAAAAGCATATGAAAAAATCAGGTAGCCATGGCAACCAGCTGTCAAAACTATAATACCTTTGTTTATGTAGTTTCTGGGCAAAGGGTTTTATAATTATCTTGCCTTATTAAATCATTCCATAATGATCTGCCATGTGCATTCTGTATTTACTTCAAAAGAAAAATTTGAAGTTTCCAAATACATATGTGTGTATATTTATATATCTAAGATGATGAATCACTTTATAAAATACAATCTATGGCTATTTGTTTACTTTACATCTTTTATTGTCAGAGTAAATAGAGTTAGGATAATATTCAGCTAACATCAATTTTAAATTCTAGGATAACATAAGTAAACCATGTTTCTAGAATATTGTATGAAATTCATGGAATGTGTTTATTTTTCCTAAGTAAATAGGATTGATCATGTGAACTGTTAGATGTAATATACACTACTTTATTATTCTGTGCTTTCCCAATAATTCCAATGAAATTTATGGGATTCTTAATTTATATTTTAAAAGTTGGGTACTTGCCATGGTCACAATATGTTCCCCTACAGACAATTTTATTTGTGTGTGTGTGTGTGTGTGTGTGTGTGTGTGTGTGTGTATGTGGTGCTAGGGATTGAACCCAGAGGCATTCTTCCTCTGAGCTATACCACTAGCCCTATTTTATTTTTTATATGGAAACAGGGTCTCACAAAATTGGCTGAGGGCCTCACTAAGTTGCTGAAGCTGGCTGCGAACCTGAAATCCTCCTGTCTCAGCCTCCCAAGTACTGGGATGACAGGCATGCACCACCACGCCCATCTCCCAATTTATATGTTGAAACATAATTTCCAATGTGATATTGTTAAGAGGTGGAGCCTTGTGGAGGTGATTAAGTCATAAAAGGGCTAGAGAAAGCTGGGCTCTGTCCCCTTTGCCCTTCCACCTCCTCTCATGTAGAAGGAGGACTCAGCATCCCTCCTTTCCTGAAGACACAGAAGTGAGGCGCCATCTTGGAAGCAGACAGACCTGGTCTTCTTCACCAGGCACCGAACCTATAGGACTTCCTGGCCTTCAGAACCATGAGAAATATGAACAAGAAGTTTCTCTTGTTTATAAGTGACTCAGTCTGAGGTATTTTGTTATAGCAGCACAGAGACAAAGACAGTACTCTACAGGGAAAAAAAATGAAGTTTGCCCACCCCAAATTGATTTCCTTTACTGCTCAGCCTCAAGTATTGCATCTCCTTGGAGAATGGCTGGCGGGGTCCTGCTGCTCCCTGGCTGTGGGCCCCGGATGCCTGTATTCCCTTGCCATCAGAGTCTATCCACGGGGCTACTCAGAACACGGCAACCTGCCTCGTCAGAACAAGCGAGCAGGCATGCAGAACCGAAGTTGAAAGAAAGAGCATGCTAGCAAGATGGAAGTCAGTCTTTTTATCTTCTAATCTTGATACATCCCGACACTTCAGTGGGTGCTATGCACGTATACAAAATTATCAGTGCCAATCTCAATAGCGTGTACAGGGAAGGGGAGGGAGTAGGGTGGACTCTGGGGCGAAGCTCACCAAGTGCTGTGTGCAGGTATGTCCCCATCACCTCAAACTCCATTATGATTATAAGCACCAATAAAAATAAAAATTAAAAAAGAAGCTGGTTGCTAGCTTTGGGACACACTCAAAGTAGAAGGATTACACAAGTGGGTGAACTGACCAAGGAGGGCAGAAGGGTCCCCTCAGCTCCACTAAACTTTAGACAGGCTTCTTCCTGACCTCAGATTCCTGGCCTCTTTTCTTAGAGCATTTTCTTTTGCAAATTATAGGTGGAAATTCTCTCCTTGCACCTCTGAGACATAAATCTTAGCTGGGTATGGTGGTGCGTGTCTGTAATTCCAGTACTGGGGAGGCCGAGACAGAAGGATCATAGGTTCAAGGTCAGCCTCAGCAACTTAATGAGCCTCTAAGCAACTTAGCAAGACCCTGTTTCCAAATAAAAAATGAAATAGGGCTGAGGGTATAGCTCACAGGTAGAATATCCCTGGGTTCAATCCCCGGCCCCACGAAAACAAAAAAACAAACAATAACCCTTTTCCTAACTCTTGCCAGGTTTACAACTCAGGGGTATCCTTCTGAAGCACCTCGGGGTTATCCTTTTGAATGTACTCATCAAAGGAAATAGGGTCCTCAGGTCCTAGTCTTTGTGGAAGGGTAGGAACTGCTGTCAAAACACAGATGGTCTCATCACATAGACCAGACACCCCTCCAGTGAGCTCTAATGGTTTTCTACTAGCACACCTCAGCAAGTGAAACCTCTCCCAATTATGTTTCAAGAGCGTTGTTTTCAATTTCTCTCTTCTTTTGCAGTGGTCTTAGATATGATCTTCCTTGCTGTTTTTAGCAAGCATCTGGTACAAACTGTCTTTTGCAATAGCAGAAGCTGGGGATCCACTCTGTGTGTGTGTGTGTGTGTGTGTGTGTGTGTGTGTGTGTGTTATGGTTAGATATAGAATGTCTCTGAAGAGCTCATGTTCTAATGTTCAGAGTTGATGTATTTAAGCTGTGAGGGCTTTAATCTCATCAGTGGATAAATCTATTGTAATGGATTTACTGGGCGGTCACCTAGGCATGTGGGGTGTGGCTGGAGAAGGTGGGTCCCTGGGGGTGTGGCCTTGGGGACTATGCTTGTGTCTTTGAAACTCCTTGGTTGTGTGCTCTCTTTTCCTTCCAGCCTCCATTATGTGAGAGCAGAACCCTTGCTCTCTCCCTCTCGCTGCTTCCCGCCACCATGTCCTGAGGCTCTGGAGACCCAGCCTGACAGACTGAACTCTGGAATCCCCATAAAACTGTGAACAAATAAATGTTCCTTCCTCTACATTGTGTGATCAGTCATTTTGGATTATAGCAGTGAGAATGTTGACCAAGACTGTTTGTGTGTGTGCTCACTCACGTATATCTATAAGATAACTCTGTGGAGAATGCAATTTCCAGAAACAGGTTAACATTTGCCTTGGAAAGGTCTAAGGGTCATGGAAAGCCATTATCAGACTGATGAACTAGCTGAAAGCAGCCTGTTCCTCCAAGGTAAACATTCCTGGGTCTCTTGCTGGAGCCTACTCCCAAATATCCCACTTGTCAAACATTGTCTCAAGGATCTTCTGCACATCCTCAGCAGTTTTATTGCTAACCACTATCTCATTGACTCTATACAATTTTTCTGTGGCCAGCCAAGTGAAGCGTTAACCTCTAGCCCTCACTGCACATATACTAGTTAAATTTTACCTCCCAGGCTCTGCACGTATGCAGTAGCATCCATACCTCAATCTCCCCCCTCAAGAATGAATAAAAGCTGTGGACCAGTGTCCAGTGGGGCCTTTGCCTAAGAGTGAGGCCCCCTGGCCTGCCCCTCTCAATCTGCTCTGTGTCTGCATCATTCTTTTCTCCTCAGGTGCACCACAGGACGGTCACCGAAATAACTCCACAGTAAGCCTACAAGTAGATCATCCAAAATGTCAGTACTTTTTAACTGATACATAGCTCCATACTAATGAAACATACTGAGCATTTTGAGGTTGCAAACACAGTGTGTTTGCAAAGGGTCAATGCTGACTGGATGACCCAGGTATGGAGAACCTACAGAATCATTGAGAAAAATCCCACTGGTCCAGCCAGGACAGCATCTCTCAACGGTTTCCACTCCCGAAGAGAAGATGAGTTTCTCATGGGTAACCAGGCATCTGTGCCCTATTAGACCTAGAATCCTTCTCGGCCTTGATCATATGTACTCACCAAATGAAAACAAACACCATTTAGGAGAGGTTAAAAAAAACACCACTGAGCTCTCCCTTTACTGCAGTCCTATTTGACATTAACATCTTAATATCTCTGATGGAATCACTTAGGAGCTCTGCCTCTGCTGGCTCATGTAAATAGGGAACATGTTAATGAGGAGAAAATGTGGGTGATTAATAAATGTGATTGAAATGAAGTGACCTTTACTTACTCACTGGATAATTAAAGTGATCAAGGGAGATCCAGCTGTGATGAGAAATGTCACAGAAGAGACCAGAATGCAATTACCCATCATCTTCGTGGGATTACATTTTTTAAAAAAGGCACTTGATATGTTTTATAGAGGAAGGGGTGCTCATAAAAATTGCTTTTTGAGTAAATGAAAGGTTTTCTGTGACCGCCTGGGAAATGTTCTAAATTTAAGGAAGCAGCAGCAGCCGCCGCCATGTAAATACATCCACTGAAAAGCGCAGTCCCTGTCCAGTAATTAAGGAGCATGCAGAGATTTAATTTATGTGCCCTTAGATACCCTTTGAATTCCAATTAGGAGTTGCTCTTGGCCTATGGACAAGATCAAGCAGGAAACAGTGGCTCCGGGGCCCCAGGTCATGTTAAGTCCCTCTGATGGGTGTCTTGGGGACAGGGCATGAAGAACACATTGTCCCTGAGAAACCTTTGTCCTCTTTCTTTTGGCATCGAAAACCAGCAACCCTGTCCAAAAAGCTGGGAAAGAAATCAGTCGACAGTCAAGGGTCAGTGGTAAAACTTTCCAGTATTAGATTGACCGGGGACGTGGGGACACTGCCGCCTTGATTCCTGCAGATTAATCAATGGGATGCAGCGCATTGTCATCACCAAACTTCCTTTACCCACTCCTTTCGTCAGAAAGCACCGGAACTCCAAACACCAGTCCCCAGTGGAGATAAGAGGATTTGGGTAACCTATATGAGGCCGGGTCCCTGGGGATGCATCCAAGGGACACTCTGTCTCTGGCTTTGTGAGCTGGGTAGACTAACCCCGCAGTGACTCTATTCCCTAGTTCCATTATTTATATGCCGGGATGGGTCTATTTCCAGAAAGATTAAGAATGCCTGCTATATAAAACTGCCAAACATATCAACCTAATTACTAATATTTACACAGATCTCATTACTTGGCAGCCCTAAATAGCCAGAGAGAGTGACTTTAACCTCTGTGAATAACAGTTTCCCCAGCTATGGAATGAGAATAATAATAATCATAATAATCATCATCATCATAATAGCAGTAGCAGCAGCTGGGTGTAGTGGTGTATACCTGTAATCCCAGTAAGTACTTGGGAGGCTGACACAGGAGGATCACAGGTTCAAGACCAACCTTAGCAATTTAGTGAGACTCTCAGGAACCCAGAAAGACCCTGTTTTAAAACAAAAATAAAAAGGACTGGGGGTGTAGCTCAGAGGTAGATTGCCCCTGTGTTCAATCAACAGTACCACACAACAATAATGATGATGATAACAACAACAACAATAATAATAATATAATAAATAAATATAATAGAAATTAAATATAATATAAATATAATATGAAATAAATATAATATAAAATAATAAAATATAACTAATAAAGTATAAATAATGATATAAAATATAAATAATATAAAATAATAATAAAATATAAATAATAAGAATAAGTGATATAATATAATTAAATGTTAATATAAATAAATATAATAATACTAATTATTATTATTATTGAATTGTTGTAGACATTAAATAGGTTAATAAATGCAAAAATTTTGGTGTCTATCAAGTAATGAGCTCTATATACACGTTAGGTATTCTTTTTTATACTTTTATTGGTGTAATTTTACATCATAATGAGATTCAAATTGATATGTTCATACATGCACACAAAAAATAAGTAAATAAATAGAAAGACTAGTCTTTGTCTTTTTAAAGGAACTTTCTCCTATGACTCTACTCAATTGATTTTCATACTTTGAGAATGCCCTGACAAGAATGAACTGGAAGTCAAAACCACATCCTAGATTTTCTGCAGAATTTCTGGGGACTTTCTTGGTGGCGGTGGTAGTCGCCATGTTTGATTGCTTGGTATATGCATACGTGAGTGGGTGTGTTAGTCAGCGTTCCAATGCTATGACAAAGTACCCGAGGAAAGCAACTTAGAGGAGGAAAGATTTCTTTTGGGTCAGAGTGTAGAGGTTTCAGTCCATTGTCAGCTGGCTCCATTACTTCCAGGCCAGTGGTGAGGCCTGGCTGAGGAATCTGCCCACCCCGGGGCAGCCGGGCAGCAGACAAAGAGAAAGAAGGAGCAGCGGACAAGATGACCCTTCCAGGTCATTTCCCCCAGGGACCCGCTTCCTCCAGCGGGCCCCATCTCCTCCAGCTTCTCTACCTCCCAATAGTCTGTTCAGTTCTGAGCGCCCTGATGGGTGACTCCGCTGAGGAGGTGAGAGCCCTCAGGATCCAGTCGCTTCCCCAGAGCCCCACCTCGGAGCCTTCAACACATGAGCTTTGGGGGACCTTTCACATCCAAACCCTAACAGTGTGTGCATGTGAGTTTACCTGCTGCCCCAAACTACACCAATATGAGAAGAAAAACCCCATCAAGTGCTTTTTAGAGTTAGTTGACCATCTTGGAAATGCTTACACTTGGAGCCAGGGATGGTGCCAGGTTGCGTGAGCATACTGCGTTAATTGAGGATACGAGAACATACTTGACCACATTGGAATTTTCTATGGCATCCATGATGTTGAAATAATTGCAAAGGTTTATTAACCCCAGGGCTATGGATGCACGAGTTCTTTGTTTTGGAATCTTTTCTTGGCCCCCAAATCCTCTTTATCATGTGTAATATAGAAAAGATACTTGAGCAGGCAGGAAGGTCATGTAGAGCATTATCAGGCTGGAAAGAGAGAGGAAAGGAGTGGTTTTCCCCAGACTGTTTTCTGAAATTATTCCATTTTACCCCTTTCATTTTGGCCTATCTTTTTCTTCCTTTTTTTTTCTTTTTCTGAGACGTTAGACATTTTCTCGTTGGCCATCTTCTGCAATTCAGCTGGTTGTTCTTGTATTTTTATCCCTCTGTCTTTTTATAGTCCCCCCCCCAAGTCTCATTCTTTGCCTTGGAATTCTCTTTTCCCTTCTATATTTGGTGTGTTGAGTTGAATTTATCGCTGTTATTTAAATGCTGGGGTGACGTGACAGTGAGCCGAAGAGGCCAGCAAGCAATTGGGATTCCACAAGCGGCGGTCGAAATGATGAGAACAGCCCCGCTGTAGCAGACACAAAGAAGACTGTGCACATTTTAATGAAGAGAGATAGAACAGCTGTATGAAAAGCTCGCCAGTGAAGGCAGATTGGGCGCAGGCTGGGAAGGAAACAGATAGGAAAAATATCACCCCAGGCAGGGCATGCACACATCTAAATTTAGGCATTCAGTATCCAAGCAATACAATTTAATAGATCCAAATTTAGTTGGAGCCTCTCTTGCTAACTCTTAGGAATTTTTATTTCCATCGTGTGGATTTCCACGTCGCCAATGGCCGATGCTAAACACCATGTCGGTATTTCTCATGTAAATTCTTATGCAAATCAAAGATTCATCCATTTAGAGACTGTACAACAGTCGTAGGAGTGGCTCATGAGCGGGAAGACTGGACTGGATGCAGTTCAAAAGATATTAACAAACCTCATGTTAAGATTGAGATGGTTAACATTGAGATGGTGGTGCACGCCTGGATTCCTGATACTTGGGAGGCTGAGACAGGAGGATCGCAGGTTCAAGGACAGCCTCAGCAACTTAGCAAGGCTCTCGGTAACTTAGTGAGATCCTGTTTCCAAATAAAAAGTAATATAGAGCTGAAGGTGTAGCTTGGAGGTAGAATACCCCTGGGTTCCATCCCTAATACCACACACACATGCACGCACGTACACACACACACACATACACACACACACACACACACAAAAGATGGTTAATTTTATGGGTCAACCTTCCTGGTCCATGGGATGCCCAGATGCCCAGATATTTGGTAAAATTTTTTTTCTGGGTGTTTTTTGGATGAGATTAGTGGGTAAAGAGTTTTGCAACATGAAGTAAATCTCTTTCCTGATTAGAAAGCCTAACAGCCATCTACATATTATGTATACGGGTAGACTCACGGTGATCTATAATCCTGTCTACACAATGAAATTCAATCCATTTTGATTTACTGAGGTCAGTCTTGGCAGTGGATCCTTGTATTTTCTTGCAGCCCATATTTCTTCCACACAGTTGCCCCTGAGAACCTGGATATTATTTTGTCTTGATATACACCCAGATCTAAAAGTTGTGGGGTGAAGACAATAACTGCTTTTGTGATGCTGGTTGGTTCTGGGACACCACCCTGTCACTCAGAAAGCTCACTGGGATTCAAAGTGGATGATGGCATGCTTAAGAAGCCAGTGGTGGTACCCAGGGTACAGCTGCTTCTCTACTTATGACTCTAACTTTATATGTATAGAGTGGTCCCTGATGTGACTTCATATTGGAATCCCTTTTATTTGATCGTTTTGTTTGCTTGTTTGTTGCTGTTTTGGTACTGGGGATTTAAAACAGGGGCATTCTACCTCAGAGATACAACCCCAGCCCTTTTTATACTTTATTTTGAAACAGGGTCTTGCTAAGTTGCTGAAGGTCTCCTGAAGTTTCTGGGGCTGGCCTCAAACCTGCAATCCTCCTATTTTAGCTTCCCAAGTACTGGGATTATACAGGCATATGCCACCATACCCAGCTTGAAATCCCTTTCTACTAGACTTCCCCAAAGGGCCAGCCAAGCTCTTCTTACATCTCTTCCAAATCTCTGTATTAGTTTCTTATAGATGATGTAACAAACTGCACACATTATTTTCTTTCTTCTTTTTTTGTGGTACTGGGGATTGAACCCAGGGGCATACATTCTACCTTCAAGCTATACCCTCAGCCCTATTTTATTTTTATTTTGAAGCAGGGTCTTGCCAGGTTGATGAGAGTCTCACTACTTGCTGAGTCTGTCCTCCAACCTGTGATCCTCCTGTCTCAGACTCCCAAGAACTGAGGCATTGATGATGTAAAATAACACATATTACCCCATGATTCTGTAAGTCAGACATCTGAGAATGGTTCTTTTGGGCCTAAAATCTGGATGTTGGAAGGGACATGTTTCTTCTGGTGTTTGCCACAGAAACAGATTCCTTGCTCCTTAGATGGTAGGGCCACACTCATTCCTCGACTCATGCCGTCCTCCTAGCACTGGTGTGAACCTGACCTCTGTTTCCCTTATCACCATCTTCTCTTGCTCTGATTCCTCCTGTCCACTTGGGTAAGGCAGGATAATCACCCACCTCAAGATCTAAACCTCATCACATCTGCAAAGTCCCTTATGCCATGTGAAGTCACATATGCACAGGTGCTGGGGAGCAGGACATGTATATTTTTAGGGGGCCACTATTTGGCTCACAAAACAATGTTCTTTGGTGAGGAGGCACATAGGGGTGAAGGCTTTCTAATTCCAAGTCCAGCCCTTGAAAGGCAACACCTCCCATATGGTTCAGTGATTACCATGACAACAATACATCCCACATATCTTGCTTTTCTAAGGAAGCTACGAGGCACATAAAGCAGACCTGAATCCAACCTCCAGCTCCAGCCAGGTCCAGCCCAGTCAAGCAAGACTAGTTGGCTTGGCATTAAGCCACAGATACTTAATGGAGGTGGGAAAAAAAGACAGTTTATGAAATAAATCTTGGGGTATTTTGTTACACAGCAACATTGTGGTAATGACTACCTGATACAACTGCTTTTGGTGAAAAGTTTGACGTTAATGGTCTTGGGCTGTGAGAAGCATCCAGGACAAAACTTCTATTGCCCTGATATAGTAAATAATTATAATTATACTTGCATTTCTGCTCTGATATTCCTGTAATTTACACATGACACTAACTGCATGTCCTTCTAGCTCCTAGATCCTGATTATAGCTCTGGTTATATGCAAAGAATTTCCATGGAGTTCAAAAAAATTATCACAATCTGAGCTTCTTCCAAGGACTTAGCTGTTTACTCAAACATTGCTCCAAGATCATTTACATAGACTTTACTCATTTTGCTTCAGATATGAAATGATCAATAATACAAATCTGATTAAAATGAATGATGTGTCTGCCTGAGTTTCTGCTTGAACTTGGTTTATAATAATTCTTATCATTTTTTTGGTACCAGAGTTTAAACCCAGGGGGCATTTTGCCTCTGAGCTACATTCCAGACCTTTTTATTTTGAAACAGGTTCTCACTAAGTTGCTAAGGGTCTCTCTAAGTTGCTGAGGCTGACTTTGAACCTGCGATGCTCCTGTCTCAACCTCCCAAGTACTGGAATTACAGGCACGCATCACCATGCCTGAATTACAATATTTCCAATATGCCTCTTGCCAATAAATTTTCCTGTCCCATACGCATCTCGGCGCAGTTACTTGGTGATGGTGATATGGTTTGACATCACTGGATACTGAAGAAATGAGGAATATACCTGTTTTACAAATCTGCCTGCATATGTGGGATATGACTAGAGAAAGATGTTGGAGATTTAAGATTGGGATGGCACTCAGGGACAATCCTAGTTTCGATTATCCTATTCAGCATCCCAGACCACTTGACAGCCAATGTGACCTGATTTGGGTATCAGAATATAAGGGAAGGAAGTCTCAATGATTTTTTTTGAATATTTTTCTCCACCACGGGAAACAAGTAAGCTAATTCTTAAAAAAATAAAGAAAGGAGCCAGGCGTGGTGGCGCACGCTTGTAATCCCAGTACTTTGGGAGGCGGAGACCGGAGGATCCGGGTTCGCAGCCAGCCTCAGCTCGCTCTCTCTCTCTCTCTCTATTTCCCTGTCTCTTTCTCTCTCTCTACTTAGTGAGGCCCTCCGCAACTTCGTGAGACCCGGTTTCAAAATAAAGGATAAAAAATAGGGCCGGGGGCGTAGCGCGGAGGTAGAACGCCCCTGGGTTCAATCCCCGGTACCGCAAAAAAAAAAATTAAAAAAATAAAGAAAGGAAAGGAAATAAATCTATAAAATGTTTTAAAATGCTTTCCATGCAGAGACAATTAAGCCAGAAAAGGACTAACTACAACATACGCACGTTTTTCTGGAAGTTGGATAGAATTTTTACTTGCAAAAGAACACCCAAAACATAAGTGTAAAATATTCAATATAAAGTTCTCAGCTTCTTCAGAAATGTAAGTTTAATTGCTGAGATGAATGTTGAGGCTGATTTAGTAGCAGAATGATAATTGACCATCAATTTCCTCTCATTTTAAAACCATTCTTGCAGTAGTGTCTTGGTCATCATCCTCACTGCTATAATTCAAAACAACTGACCACACAATTTAGAGAAAGGAAGATTTATTTGTTCACAGTGTTTCTGGGTTCAGTGCATGTGAGGCTAGCATCTGAGGCTCAGGATATGGCGGTGGGAATCAGAAAGAGAGTGTACATAAAGCTCCACTCTCACATCATGGAGGCCGGAAGCAGAAAGAGCAAGCAAGCAAGGGGATTCAAAGATGCAAGCAAAATTCCTGAAGCTACATCCCCAGGGACCCAAATCCTCCAGCCACATCCCACCTGCCTAGGTTCCAACCCAAATAAATCCATTTATCTACCGATGAGATGACAACCCTCATGACTTTACTACATCAACTCTGAGCTCTTCAGACCACATTCTATTAAAATTCCTCATGAAATATGAAATAGGCTCCAAGTAGTTTAAGAATAAAACTCTAAAAAAATGGAATTGACCAAACTGTATATGTGCCTGTGTAAATAGGTCAAAATGGATCCCACTATTATGCGTAATCATAATGCATCAATGACGAATAATGTGATGTACATATACAAAATTATCAATACCAATCTCAATAACTTGCACGGGGAGGGGACTGGAGCAGGGTGGGATCTGGGGGGAAACACACCAATTGTTGTGTGCGTGTAGGTTTCTATCACTCTAAACCTCATCCTGATGTACACTTACAACGTACCAATACAAGTATATTTAAAAGAGATATTCAAAAGTATATTTAAAAAACAAAGGTACTTAATGTGAGTTTATCCCTATCTCTGTGACCCTAAAATATTTAAATACTTGTCAAATATTCAAGATAGAGCCAGGCTCAGTGGTGCGTGCCTGTAATCCCAGTACTTGGGAGGCTGAGGCAGGAAGATCTCAGGTTTCAGACCAGAGTGTGGTAACTTAGCAAGACCTTGTTTCAAATAAAAAAATAATAATAAAAGGGCTGGGGGTATAGCTTAGTGGTAGAATGCCCCTGGTTCAATCCCCTGTTACACACACACACACACACACACACACACACACACACACACATTTTTTTCAATATTCAAGAGAGTCTAAGCTAAACTAATGGTTATTTTCATTGTTGGTGAAATATTGAGATTGCTCCAGTGTGCTCAGATCTCTGGTGATGCTGTAAATAATTTCAAGTCACCGGGCTCACTCTCTTAGAGAGCCCACTCTTTTGGGGCCTCTTTCTGTGTGTAGTTGACAACTTCAGGGTGCTCCCCTCACTTTGTTCTCAACTGTGCTTTCTCTTCCTCTTGTGTTAAACCCTCCCTCAACAACACTCCTGCAGTCCTTTGCACTGAATGTGAATACAGCTAAGTCGATGGTCTGCTCTGTCAGGACCAGCCTGCACCTGTTTTCATAAAGTTTTATTGTAACATCCCCCAGAGCTGCCTCCTAGCTCCCTTGATGATGCTCAGTAGTGACAAAAAGAGCCTGTGCTCTGCAAATCTGGGAATATTTACCCTTCATTGCTTGACGGAAAATGTTTGCCAGCTCCTGCTCTAAGACTTCCCTCCTGAGAAAAGCAAAAACAAACAAAATAATCCCCGCATGATGTTTGCGTTATCCTTGAACTCTACAGGAAGAGAGAGGAGAGTCAATGCCATTGTGTGTGGGATATGAATGGATACAGATTTCACCTCAAAACAAGCCACAAACCCATGTTAAATTTGAGTACAAGCCAGGTATGGTGGCCCACGTCTGGAATACTAGTACTTGGGAGACTAAGACAGGAGGATTACAGGTTCAAAACTAGCCTCAGCAATTTGGCAAGACCCTCAGCAACCTAGTGGCTCCCTGTTTCAAACAATAAAATAAAAAAGAGCTGAGGTGTAGCTAGGAGATAGAATGCCCTGATGTTTAATCTCTAGTACCAAAAAAAATTATTTTTAGAACAGCACAAGTAACGTGAAACAGGATCAGAGACCCCATTTTAGAACCTTCATTTGTATATGGGCATCAATCACATGTGTGTGTATAAATATATACATACTTATTCTATATTATTAAACATGTACATGTTATATATTATTTATTATATATAAGAAATATATTCATTATTTATCACTATACAATAAAGATACATACTTATTGTATATTAATAAATAACAGACAAATTATTATTACTTGATGCCATATACAAATGCATATGCATATTTATAGTGTATTGACATAAACATATTTGTTATGTATCAATATATATAGTTAATAGCAGCCAAATGTAGTTTTCTCATTTGTTCAACAACTGTATTTCATAAATACTTATTGATTATCTATTAATATCTACATGTTCGATAGCCGTATATTTCCATTGTTCTATTGCTATGTCTTTCTTGAGCCTTGTCCATTCCTGTTCTCCTAATCCGAGCTATTGATTGGTCTCAGGACATGCAACCTATTGGCTCATTCCCAAGCCTTAATGTTGAAGAGGTGTGTTTCAATCCATAGTGACTGACGTTTATTTTCAAGTTAGTGCTTGAGCGATTTGATTTCTTCCTATGTGTTAGGTCCCTGAGTCATACCCCGCAAATTGCCAGTGTTCACTAAGGAACCCTCTGGACTGAGACACCACTAAGCCTAAATCCACGGGCCGCATGTTATCAACAGATGTATTTGCTCCACAGTCTTCAGTTCGCCTTCCTGTTTTCCAGCTCTCACATGCTGTTCCCGCCTCTAGGAGGGTGGGAGGAAATACAGCACCTGTTCCCTAGCCAGAGCAATGCGCTATGATGGCTTGCCATGCCTGTATTATCGCTCTCGATGATACACCTTCTGACTATCCCATCTGCATGATGCACCTTGTCACGGGTGGTGTTGATGGATTGATGAGAAGCCTCTCACATGAATGACATGGAATCAGAATAATATTTGGAAGTATGGGTGGCTGGAGAGAAGACAGAGATCTCATGCCCTCCTTCCACCAGTGTCTTTCTTTTACGGAGAATTTTAACCAAAACATTGTAAAAATGATTCATCACATGAGACAGCAAAGCAGTCATGGGGTGAGTCAGGGAAAAACATCAAGGTAGTCACGGATGAATCAGGGAAGGAAAGGGGAAACAAGAAAGTTGTCAGGGTCCCTGCTTATCATCAGTGTCCCTGCTTATCGGTTTCATTTGGTCCTTGGAAACTTGTCTGTGTGCAAACAAATCTCGATGTGGGTTGGCAGTTTGTGCCCCTACCAAGCCGGACCAAGGTGATCTCAAAGCTGATGACTAAGAAGGCTTCTAGCATCACCTGTCACTCTAGCTGTTACTTTCTTGCTTCTTACCAGCCCTGCTGTTAGAAAGGAAAACAAATAATATCACCCAAAGCATCTCTGTTCTATTTCTGGAGAAATTCTGGAGTCTCCAAGTTTTCAGGAGCTACTTTCCAACCACTCTCTCACAACCATGTGAGAATTAGGGGCATACAATATTTCCGGTGGAAAGTGGAAAATTCCCAATCAGGGAATGGGAAACAGAAGCAGAGTGAGATCCTGAGGGCTCCTGGGCTGCTCTGCTCTCAGGAGGTTGATTTTTCAAACATATGCCCCACACGAGAAATTTCTATTAGTGCACCTGATGTCTAAGGATGAGAAACAGCCAAATGCAATTTGTTCAACAAATATTTACTGCATATCAACTATGTGCTCACCTCAGTTATAAGTTCTCAGAGTGAAAGTTCCAAGGATATAGCAACATATCTCTAGCCAAGTGGGATGTCTATTCTAATGAGATTTCTCCTTAAAGACAGCCACAACTAAAGGAAAACTTAGCGGTGGATTTAGGAGCACTAGATTACTGGTTGCGAAGGTTCTTTATATAGGTGTCAGAGAACTGTTAGCCTATTAGCAGGGGCATCAGTACCTATTTTTCTTATCATCCTTTTCCTTCCATTTATAAAAATATTTTACCCATGTTTCTTTATTGCCTAGGGTTTTTCCCCCTGGGGGTGGAGGATGGTATTAGGGATTGAACCCAGGGGCATTCTACCCCTGAGCTATACCCCCAGCCCTATTTTATTTTCTTTAATCTGGAAACAGGGTCTTCATAATCTGCTGAAGGACCTCACTAAGTTGCAGAGGTGGGCCTTGAACCTGCAATCCTCCTGTCTCAGCTTCCCAGGTACTTGGATTACAGGCATGCGCCAACACAACCCAGATGGTTATTTTTATAGGAATCAGAGAACTGTTGGCCTATTAACAGGGTCATCAGTACATATTTTTCTTATCAGTCTTTTCCTTTCTTTTTTAATATTTTGCCCGTGTTGCTTTATTGCCTAGGAATTTTTTGAAACAATTCAAAATCATCCTACTGTTCTAATTCTAGACTTTAACAATGTCAATTTCACTGTCACTCACTCAAGAGATATTTATTGGTCAGCGCTCCAATATCTCATGGCTACATAACAAATATCCCCAAATATCAAGGTGTTGAAGCAACAGCACTCATTTCCTTGGATAAGGCTTGATTTTGAAGATCCACCTCTATTTTCCCATAGGATCAGGTGGAGGAGCTCAGGTGGAGCTGGAGGGTTCACTCATTGGCAGACAAGTTGTGGGAACTTAGCCAGAGCCATTGGCCTGGGAGCTCAGTTCATCTCCACTGTAGCCTCATGATGGAGCTGCTTGAGCTTCCTCAGAACATGGCAGCTGCCTTTCAAAGAGAAGGGTTTCCAGTGACAAGAAGTGGAAGCTGCAAGTCTCTTAAGACTTGAACATGGACATTTTTCACTTGTGCTGTATTTTATTGGTCAAAGCAGCCACAGATTCAACCCAGAGTCAATGGGAAAATATAGAAACCCCGCTTCTCAAGGGAAGAAGTGTCAGGGAATTTGAGATTGTCTAGGTACCGGGCATTATGGTAGGCACTGGAGATGCATAGATGTATAAGAGGTAGCCAGAGGTCCCACAAGGAGCTGGGCCCAGTGGGAGAATTGAGCTAGTCAAGATGTGGCTAAACTGTAGAACCTGCAGATTAGTTTCAGGGAAAAGTATTGTTGATACACAGAGGAGCAAATGAGAACTATTTCATAAGCAGAAGTTCAGGAGGTAAAAGCAAAACAAGTCAAAGCAAACTGACAAAAGGCTAGAGCAAGCTCTTCTGTAGAACCCCTACTCAATCATGGCATTGTGATGATGCACAGTTAGAGCTTGTCAGCCAGAGTAACTTGTTAGCTGGAGCAATTCCATGTGGTTACTCACACTGACCCCAACCTGGCCCTAAAACAGAGAAGTTGGCCATGGAAAAATCAAACCAGGATGTTGGCAGGGCAATGAGTAACAACAATGTGTTACAGTTATTGTTGCGTTGTCATTACTAACAGTGTATGTTGTTGCTTTTGTACGCTTATTATGCTTGCTTGCTCTATTGCAGGAAGTAACCATTGGGACCCCTGCCATGGGAACCTGCTATAAAAAAACCAAACCATATAACCCTGGCTTGTGGCTCTCCTGTATATAAGGAGGGCTCTGAGACAGTTGGGCACTGCACTTGGGCATGACACACAGTGCAGTCCCGGTCGGCCGGTAATAAAGACTCTCAATAAACACCTTTGGTGGTCTGATTGGTCTTGATTGGGATGCTACCTCACAACAGTATGATTGCCAGCTTCCAGAAACTACCCCTCCTACAACTGTTCCATCACATAAAAGCAGATATGTACTGGTCATGAATAACTGGTATCGCAATCTTTAGTCTATCTGCAGCCTGCCCTCCGTCCCTCTTGCTCCTCTGCCTCTTGGGTCCCAGATATCAGCGTGACAGGTGTTGCAGTAGTCCCACCTTCTTGACTGAAGGCTTATATGCCTCTGAGCCAGTCTCTGTAGGAATTGACTAGAAGAGCCCTCTTCCCATGAACGCCCCTTGCCACACTGGGTGTCTCTGCTGTGACTCTTTGGATCCAATCAGGAGAAGCTTAGCTGAACACATTTGAGTGTATACTCCAACACAAATAAAATGCTTGCCCTGGGAAGTAGGCTGCAAACTCAGTTGACTCATTCAAAAGGGTATAGTTCATAATTGCCAAACTATGGAAACAGCCAAGATGTCCATCAACAGATGAATGGATTACAAAACTATGGGATATGTACACAATGGAATTCTACTCAGCTATAAAGAAAAACAAAATTACATCATTTTCAGGGAAATGGATAGAACTGGAGAATATTATACTAAGTGGGATTAGTCAGTCACAAGAAATGAACAGTCGGGTGTTCTCCCTCATAGGTGGAAGCTAGGGAGAAATTGGGACACAGGAGGGACTCCAGACAAAGGAGGAGAAACCTTAGTGGAGTGAAGCAGGGGACCTAACTGAGGGAGACAGAAGGGGGAGGAAGACTTGAAGAAGGAAACACCTCAATGGACATGATGTGTCCATGATGTGTCACATGATGACACAAACTTATCAAAGCCAATCACTGTGCTGAGCATGGGAAGGTGGTGAGGAGAAGGGAGTGGGGTGGGAACTGGGGGAGGGCTCAACTAGTGCTGTGTGCATGTATGCTTCTATCACCCTGAACTGCATCAAGAGGTAAGATTACAGATTTCTTTTTTTTGTGTGTGGTACCGGGGCTTGAACGCGGGGGCGTTCTACCTCTGCACTACACCCCCGGCCCTACTTTTTTTATGCTTTATTTTTGAAACCGGGTCTCACGAAGTTGCAGAGGGCCTCACTAGGTGGAGAGAGAGAGAGAGAGGGAGGGAGAGAGAGAGAGAGAGAGCGCATGCCCGCGAACCCGGATCCTCCGGTCTCTGCCTCCCAAAGTACTGGGATTACAAGTGTGTGCCACCATGCCCGGCAAGAGGTATGATTACAATGCACCAATTAAAAAATGTAATAAAAAAAGAAAGAAAAACCTTTGCCAACCTCTATCCCAAGCCTTTGCTTCAGAAACATCACCCAAGCTCAACCATCCAACTGCCCGATAGATTGAAGCTGGAACCTGCCTGTTCTCCTGAGACTTTTCCTTTTCCTCTTTCTGTTTGCCTAATATAGTCAGTAGGCAAGCTTTTATCATTATGATTTTATAATTAGAGGAACATCTACACAAACGGCTCGTGAACACAGAGCTAACATACATCACCAGGTTTCACTCAAATGTGAGCCAGCAAACATTCACTGTTGGTAATGGCGCTGTTGCAAATAAACTACCATGCTTTTAAACCGCCTGGCAAGAAGGTTAAAAGACCAAAGCAGAGCTGGGAGTGGTGGCGCACGCTTGTAATCCCAGTACTTGGGAGGCTGAGACAGGAGGATCGGGGTTCGCGGCCAGCCTCAGCTACTAAGTGAGGTCCTCCGTAACTTAGTGAGACCCTGTTTCAAAATGAAGAATAAAAAATAGGGCTGGGGGTGTAGCTCGGAGGTAGAATGCCCCTGGGTTCAATCCCCAGTACCACACACACAAAAAAAGACCAAAGCAAAGCCAGGCATGATGGTGTATGCCTGTAATCCAGCACATGGAAGGCTGAAACAGGAGGATCTCAAGTTCAAGGACAACATCAGCAATTTAGCAAGACCTTCAGCAACTTAGCGAGACCCTGTTTCAAAGTAAAAACTAAAATAGTGCCGGTGGTATAGCTTGGAGGCAGAATGCCTCTGGGTTCAACCTCCAATACAAAAAATTTTTTTCTTTTAAAGAGGAAGAATTGCAATTTAACCTAAAAAGAATTTTGGTAATCACAACTATATCAAATACTGCAAATTCTGAGTCACCCAGGAGAAAAAATTCCAGTGTTCTCTTCTCTAGGATGTCTGACTGTAATTGAATGCAATGGGTTCACCTCTCAAAGCCAATGGATAAACACTACCAGGAGAAAATAGAGTGCAGAAAGATTATGACTTCCAGCAAGTAAGGCGAGCCCTGGGGATCGTTCCCAAAGCAGCGTTTCTCCCGAACAAAGAACGCCAGGGGCTTTTTTTCTTCTTTTTTTTTTTTTTTCTTTTTGAAACAGGGTCTCACTAAGTTGCAGAGGGCCTCACTAAATAGCTGAGGCTGGCCTCAAACCTGCCATCCTCCTGTTTCAGTCTCCCAAGTACTAGGATGACAAGGGTGCACCACCATGCCCGGCTCACCAGGGGCTTTTATTGGGGAAACTTGCACATATTCATATATAAGAAAAACATCACACATAGAGTGGGTGCAGCCCTGAGCAAGCTCAGTTCCAGGTCATACATCACATGATCAAAAAAATGGCAGACAGGAATGCCTGCAGGTGGGTAATTTTGTATTATAATGAGCAGAGATTATTCTAGATGAACTACAAAGAGTCAGAGTGACTCAGTGATTTGGGCTGCTTCCTTGTTAGTTTCTCTGCAGAGTCTTTTTTGGGGGGGTACTGGGGTTGAACCCAGGGGCATTCTACCTCCGAGCTACACCCCCAGTCCTATTTTTTATTCTTTATTTTGAAACAGGGTCTCACTAAGTTGCGGAGGGCCTCACTAAGTAGCTGAGGCTGGCCGCGAACCCGGATCCTCTGGTCTCAGCCTCCCAAGTACTGGGATGACAAACGTGTGCCACTCCGCCTGGCTCTGGAGAGTTTTATCCGAAGCAAAAGAAAAGAAACTTTGAAGGAGTGTTAACAGTCATTTATACAGGCAGTAGCTCCCTCTGGCCTGCAGGCAAAGGTGGTTGTCCCTAAAAGTACCTGCTATCTATCTCATTTTTTCTTCCAAAGACAAGCTCAGAAAAGAAGTTGTGCTGAGGTGCACACAAAACTGTCATTTCAACAATTTTTTAATCTCTCCATGAAATAACAAACAGTTACTTTGAAGTACAGAGAAAGAAGAAAATCAGGCAGGGCATGGTGGCGCACTCTTGTGATCCCAGGACTCGGGAGGCTGAGACGGGAGGATTTGCAAGTTGGAGGACAGCCTCAGCAACTTAGCATGGCCTTCAGCAACGTAGCAAGACCCTAATTCAGAACAAAAAATAAAATAGGACTGGGGGTACAACTTGGGAGTAGAACACCCTGAGTTCAATTCCTAGTATCACAAAGAAAAAAAAATAAAAAGTAAAAAAGCTTTGGGGATGTAGCTTATTG
>PVJS01026740.1:0-26769 GCA_004027185.1 Glis glis
AAAAAAAAAAAAAAAAACAGGGGAATGAGGGAGGGGACAAAACTGAGGGAGGCTGGCAGTGGGAGGAAGACTGGAAGAGGGAAACACCTTGATGGACATGATGTACATACACAGATTTATCAAGGCCAATCATAATGTGGAGGTGGGGGGGCTCACTGAGTGCTGTGTGCACGTGTGCCTCTATCACTCTGAACTTCAACAGGATGTGTGATTACAATACACCAATAAAAAAGCCATCTAGTGGTTTACTTCAGCATTACAATGATTTATTTTACAACACAATTAGTTCAATGATGTGTTTTTCTATACACTCAAATGAACTACCTTGAAATCAAAAGTACGAAATGAGAAGTAAATGATGCTAAAGCTGAGTTTGGAGTTCCATAGAAGTTGAAACTGTGTCCTTATTAATGTAGGCCAAAGGCTAAAGTCTCTCCATAAAGTCCCCATAGAATACTGTGACATCGACAAGGTGAAATGAGACGATGGTAGTGAGCTCTTCTTACACACCACCATGCTCTGCAACATGCCCTTGGATACAAAGCTAGATAGGATACAGATTTTTTTCCAGAAGTTCACAGACTGGTGCCCTTAAATACACAGTTATGTGACAGATGGATAGTTAGGTATTATTTTTGACAAGGTAATCATTGTGTTTACTGTGTCTGGTTCTAAATGAATGCCTCTTGCAGTAAAAGTAATTTTGCCCCAAGAAATATTTGTTTCCTGTGAACATTTTTAATGAGGAAGAAATATATACCACTCTATTACCTTCAATTTGTGTCAGAGAAATCCAAGAGTCGTAATATTAGATGACACAGACGGAGGTGCAGAGGGAGACAGGATCACAGCTCAGAGGCAGAGAGTGGGAAGCTCAGGCGAAAGGGGCCACACCTGACCGCCCTTTCTAGCTTGTGGTCGTATTTCTATACTCACTCATCCAACATCAAGGTCATCAAAGTCTCCACAAGGTCATGTCAACATCAATTTAATTCAGTGTTATGGGGGCTTTGAGGAAACACCCACTCTCCCTTCTCCAGCCAGAGCCTCCCAGGACTCCTGAAAAGGTTGCTGTAAATCCTAATGAGTTCTGGACATCAGGGAGTTTTGTTATATTTGCTGGGATCAGAACAGCACTGACAAGTTGCAGATGACTTTTAAAACTAAAAGTGAACCCTGGTGGACTCTGGCTTTGGAGTGTGGCATTACATACTGTGTAAATTACAGGCTCCAGAATGAAAAGCTTGCCTCCAATGTTTGCTGCTGCTGTGACCTCAAACAAATCACTTGATCTCAGAAGGAGGTCTGTTAAAAGGAGAAATGGTACTTAGCTCAAAAAGATGTTGAGAGGATTAAGTAAAATGATGCAGGTTAAGGAATTTGGCCCAGTACTGACTTAACACGAGTACTCAATGAATCTAAGCTATGCGGCTGGAGGCATCTTTCAGAACAACTATTTTCTTCTGCCCAGGAGTGGGTGCTTCAGGAATGAGTACCCTCTGGAGGTGTACACTGGACCAGCTCTCTCAGTGGCTCTATGGAGTCAGGGCGGCCATTCCTATCTTACCTGTTATCACTGAGCAGCAATAGAAATGTTCCTGCTCATCACCCTAAGGACATTAAAACCAGTCCTGCTGTCTTAGTCCATCTGTGTTGCTATGACATGATACCCGAGGTGGGGTACTTTATAAACATCAGAAATGTATTTCTCACAGTTCTGGAGGCTGGGACGTCCAAGAGCAAGGTGTGGGCAGGTTCTGGGAAGGGCAGCACCCCAGATGGCATCTTGTTGCCGCATCCTCCAGAGGGGAAACGTGTGTCCTCACGTGGGGGAAGGAACTAAGGGCACATGCTGGATGAAGCCTCTCACCTTAATCCTTCTCACAAGGGAGGGGTCCTCAGGACCAAATCACCTCCTAGCTCTTAATACTCTGCCATTGGAGATGGGGTTTCACGATGAATTACAGAGGGACACAAGCGTTGAAACCATAGCACCTGCTAGACTTCCCGCCTGACGCTGCAGGCTTTGCACTGCACACAGCTCCCTTTCCCAGCCCACCTCCTTGACCCAGAGGGAGGAACCAACCACAAAGTAGCCCCAAATCCAGAAGGCAAGTCCTACCTGGTCTCCAGTTCACCCATCCAGAGCCGAGAAGAGTTTAATTCTAGAAATACAGCAGGCACTCTGTTCATAGAATCACAGAACTCCGACAGTGTAAAGGGTAGGGCTCACAGCTCTCATCCACAGAGGTCTTGTTTTTTCCGGTGGGAAGACTGAGGCCCTGAGAGGAAGCGGTTTGCCCAAGCTCCACCGGAAGTCACCATCGGAGCCAGGGTTAGACTCGGGCTTCAATCCTCTTCTGGTTTTCCTCCAACCTTTCTGTGCTGCCTATCTTCCCCAGCTCCAACTCCCACCACTCATTTCTGGATGAACTCATTACCCTGCCAGGAAATTCTTTTGAACCCAGGGTGTTCTACCTCTGACCTACACCCCCAGCCCTATTTTATTTTTTTGTTTTAAAACACGGTCTCACTGAGTTGTCGCAAAGTTGCTGAGGCTGACCTTGAACCTGCAAACCTCCTGTCTCATCCTCCCAAGTACTGGGGTTACAGGTGTGCACTACCAAGGCCCACTCTCTGCCCGGAAGTTCTATCCCACTGTGAGCCAGGAAACTGGAGTTTCCACAGACCCCAACTCAGATGCACCGTTGAGACACCCGCCTCTCCTTGCTCAGTCTTGCTCAAAGACCCTCACCATCCTATCTTCTGCCCCACCAAGAGCTCTTCTGTTAGGTAGAATGGGTGACCTGAAACACCTCTCATGGTCCACAGTATGGACGCATGGGACAGGAGAACAGAGAAAGCAAACAGGGCACCTCCAGCTGGCTAAGGACTGAATTACGACAGGGCCTGAGGGGCTTGTTTCCTGCTGCACCTCTGGCTGCTCTGTCCCAGTGGCAGGTCTGGGAAGCTCTTCCTGCTAACTGCTTTCACCCACACTTCAAAGCAGATGTGTCCCTCTGGGTTAAGCATCGATAATCTTTCTAATCCTCCTTCAAAATTGCTCCTCCGAGGAATAATGTGCTCTCAGACATGCCTTGATATGTTAGTCAATCAAATTGATTGCTTCCCCAGCAAGAAGAATGCAAGATGGCGGGGGTCCTGGTTTTTGCCTTCTTCTCTGGGTCAACATAGTGTCCCTGTGATACTGTTTCCTACCCACTGAGGGCCTTGAGTGTCTGGAGGAGGAGGTGGCTGAATACAGCAAGGAAAACCGGACGGTGTACACAGGCTTCCCCTGCTGAGGGGGCCTATGCAGTCTCAGCCTCCCGCCCTGCAAGGCCATGCATGGAAATGAGGGCTAGAAAGGAGTAGCCCTTTCTGATCTGCCAGCCAGCATTTCTCTCTGAAGTCGACTCTCCTCTCTCTTCTATTACTATCAGTGAATCTCAGTGAGCCATCCCCCTACCTACTTCAGTGACACGCCAGGAGCCTCTTTTCTGATAAAAGTTTGAGTTAATTAAATGTAGGAAGTTTGTTCTATGGTGTGTTGCAGGGCATTTCATGATGTAAAGTATCCAAGATAAAGAAACCTTTGAAATCATTAATCTGGACAGTTTCAGAAAGGATGTCACAACAGTGCTGACATCCAATCTCATCTTCCCAGTGGCGCTGACTGCTCAGCTTGTAGGAGTTTCATTATGTGTATAATTACCCCTTTCACCTTCATACAAAGGTCCCTTGATGATAATTGCATAGCCTCCTTGGGTTTTTTGTTCCTGGCTTGACAGCCTAATCTGTGGGACTTTATATTATTGATGCTTTCTAATTTTTAATCATTTTGAAGTTTGAGTATTCTGAAGCTCAGGAAATTTGGCAATAATAATACCTTGCATTCTACTGTTGCAAATATCATCTCCGAGGTCACAGGTGACATCTAGTCTTCAAACTGGTAGACAATATCTCCTCAGTCTCTGTGTTTTGTTTTGTTTTTTGTTTTTTGCGGTACTGGGGATTGAACCCAGGGGCATTCTACCTCCGAGATACACCCCCGGCCCTATTTTTTATACTTTATTTTGAAACCGGGTCTCACGAAGTTGCAGAGGGCCTCACTAAGTAGAGAGAGAGAGAGAAAGAGAGAGACAGGGAGAGAGCTGAGGCTGGCCGCGAACCCGGATCCTCCGGTCTCTGCCTCCCAAAGTACTGGGATTACAAGCGTGCGCCACCAAGTCTCTGTTACAAGCAACAGAACACCCAAAGGAATCCAGCTCAAGCAAAAAGTGGAGAGTCTAGGGCATCAGGCATGGTTGTTTTGAGGTGGTGTGTCTCCATCTCTCCTTCCTGTTCTCTGTTGACTCTGTTGGCTGAAGGCTATTTCCCCGTGTTGTGTGTTGTCTAGAGGGCGCTAGATCTCCTGTTCACTCACCCCTGGCTTCAAGTCCAGGAGGAAAGAACAAGCCTGTTGTTTGCTGGACCTAACAAAAGTCTTGGGATCTACTCGCCTTGGGCATGATTAGCCAGCTTCAGCCACAACACGTGTCCACCCCAGAACTGTGGCTGTGAGGATGTCCTGCTGGGATTGGCAGAGGCTGGGTGAGCAGCTCAGTCCCAGAGTCAGATGTCCTGTCAGTTCCACCACAACAATCATCCTGAGAGTGCAGGCGAGGGATTTCCCACCAGTGAAACTCCAGCGCCGGTTATTAGGATAACGATGAGAATATACGCCGGGTCAGCAGACGTCCCCCAGCCCTCCAGCCCTCCTGCAGGATGCCATCTGCTGCCCTTCTTGAACTCTGCATGCCTGCCTTCCATCACACAGTGCTCTGGGGCTCCTCTGGCAGCCTCTCCTCTGTCTCCTCATCCTCCCCCCTCCCCTGTAAGAAAAGGATGATCCTCCCTCAGTCTAGTCCTCTGCAACCTAGCTGACCCACAGGGAGTGCACACCCCCCAACCTATCATCATCTCCTCTGTGCCCTTGCCCTCCTGTCCCCTCTACCTGGGACACCACTTCCTCTGCCCAGCCTTCACCCCTACATAGCTATAGTCTCTACTTCTGGGTTCAAATACCTTTTTGTGAATCTTCCATATCTAATATTCTCAGGCCAAGAATAAACTGCTCATTTTCTCTAAACTCTTACCTATATCATCTCTCAGAGATAGAATTTTGTCTTTTATGCTGGCATGTGCACGCGTGTCACTGTTGGCTCTAAGTTCCTTGAATGTGCAGTGCTGTTTATCACTTAGCCCTCTATCCTGTCCCCCTCCATGGTTAGTCCTTGCAAAGCTAGTGTTTGTTAAATAAGTGTGTACGACACTTCCTACTTGATTAGGGCACACTCACACCCAGCATTGTATTTGCTTCTTGAAACAAATCTAGAAGGTGAGAGCGAGTACTGCTCAGTTTTTTGTTTTGTTGTTTTGTTTTGCGGTACGGGGATTGAACCCAGGGGCGTTCTACCTCCGTGCTACACCCCGGGCCCTATTTTTTTATACTTTATTTTGAAACTGGGTCTCACGAAGTTGCAGAGGGCCTCACTAGGGAGAGAGAGAGAGAGAGAGAGAGAGCGAGCTGAGGCTGGCCTCGAACCCGGATCCTCCAGTCTCTGCCTCCCAAAGTACTAGGATTACAAGCGTGCGCCACCACGCCCGGCTTACTGCTCAGTTTTATGAGTGAGAAAGAGGAGGGACCAAGAAGATACAAGATCTAACTGGAGACCTCTAGGCGAGTTTTATGGAAAAGCCAGGCATATAAACCTAGATCGTTAGAGTAACAGTACCTGTCATCCAAGAAAAACTTGCTGGCACGTGTTGTGTCAGTGAAACCTAAAGAACACAGTGGAGACCAAGTCGTTTTGGTTTCAAATAGAATATTTGTCTGCACTTGAACACTCTATGCCTGCCATTCACTGAGATTATGTGATGATTTGGTCCTCAGTGATATTTAAAGGATATTTAAAAGGAAATCCAGGAGTCACCAGCATTGGCGCACGCCGGTAATTCCAGTATTGGGGAGGCTAAAACAGGAGGATCGCAGATTCCAGACCAGCCTCAGCAACTTAGTGAGACTCTCAGCAACCTAGGGGTGCCGTGATTCAAAACAAACAAACAAACAAATGGAAATCCAGACCAAGTGGACGGCTCTGTTCTGACCTGGGTGTGTTTGGATGCTTTTGTTATTTGCTGGGGACTCACTCTCTCTCCCTCTCCCTCTCGCCCTATCTTTTGGTACAGACACACTCAACACAGAAACGGATGGGGTGGATTTCTTTTCTGTCCCCAAAGCGCCTCTCCTTATGAAGGGAAGTCCAAGTCCCTCGCTCTTTTCCTTGCCACGGCTCAACTCCGGTGGCCCTGGGCGTGCAGGGCTGCGGGCCTCCTCCAGTCCGCCTCCGCTGCAGCCCTGCCTCCCGGGGCGGAGCGCACCTTCGTCCAGGCGTCCGCTGCTCGGGATCCGCGGCCATCTGGCGGAGCGGCGAGCGGGGACTGTCGGTGGGGACCGTCGCGGGGCGGCCCTCCTCCAGGACACCGCGCGGCCCGGCCATGGCGGCCCCGTCGCGCCTCCTCATCCGCGGGGGCCGCGTCGTCAACGACGACTGCTCGCAGGAGGCCGACGTGCTGGTGGAGGGCGGCGCGGTGCGGGCGCTCGGCCGCGACCTGCTGCCGCCCGGGGCCGCGCCCGCGGGGCTGCGCGTCCTGGACGCCTGCGGCAAGCTCGTGCTGCCCGGCGGCATCGACACGCACACGCACATGCAGTTCCCCTTCATGGGCGCGCGGTCGGCCGACGACTTCCTCCAGGGCACCCAGGTACCGTGCTGCGCGCCCGCCGTCCGGGGCCTGTGCCGCGCGGGCCCGGGGGCAGCAGCGAGCCGCCGCGAGGTGGCGCCAGAGAGCCGGGGCCGCCGCTGCCACCCAGGCCCCCTCGCCGGGCCCCTTCTTCTGGGCTTTTCAAGGGCGTCAACCCAGTCCTGACCAAGCCAGACACCCTCTGGGTAGTCTGACAAGTTTAAGGCTATCTCCTCCCTTCCCCTCCTTTCTCTATGCCCGGCCCTCACAAGTCCCCCTTTCCCTTGGTGTTCTGTGAAGGCCGCAGAGCTTCTGTTCTAGCTATATAGAATCGTTTGGGGTTTTTTAAATAGGTGCTCCCAGCCATTTCTCCCCATCCTCCACCCCAGCCTAAACCAAATGCAAAATCCATTCTAGGAGTTTCTCCCTTGTCTCAGTTAACAGTGTGGCAGGAGATGTCTGGGTGGACAGGAAGCCCCCAGTGTCCACGCCCCACCCCCAGGCGGAATAATATAGCCTGACCAGGGTTTGGAAGAGAAAATGTTCCAGGAATGACGGGTCTCGCAGCATTCACTTACACGCACACCAGGACGACCTCGCTTGCTCCTCCTCTCCTCCCCCCTGCCCAGCCCTGGGGACACCAGATGTGGACTCTGATTCTTGCTGCTTGAGCGCCTGCCGCAATCGTGTGGCGCAAGGGCAGTCAGGGCAGTGTTCCCAGGCCAGAGAGGCTTGGGTTTCTCTAGACAGAAAGATCTGGAAGCTCTGGTCAGTGAAAGGAACCTTAAACCTTTCCTCTTCGCTCCTGAGAACAAGATAAGGAGATTAACAGGGCGGTTTGACAGGAACATCAAGTTAAAATTCCACTCTCAGCACTTGGGCTAAAGCCAAACCCACATCACCCTGGAGGCGTGAGTTTTGTGCTGCCTTGAGGGACGTGGCTCCTTCCAAAGTGAAGATGCGCTGATTTCCTTGAGCCCAAGGCTCTTCACTCCGGGCATGTGGGAGGTTCGCCCAGCACCAGCCTTGCTGTGTGGGCCACGTCGGGCTGTGCTGAAGTCCAGGGAGAGGTGGACCGCGGTTCAGAGCCGGTTCCATGAAGGGTACTTCCTTCACCCATCTCATTCCCAACAGCTTTACTCTCCTTGCTCCTGCCCCCTTCAAGTTCCCCAATACTTTATATTGATTGACGAGAACGTTTAACGGAAAGAAGAAAGCAAATAGATTTGACCCAGAGAGAAGGATCTGAGCCAGGCTGCCCAAATTCACATTTGGAAAGCTTCTTCCTAGTTACTTATTATCAACCTTTATCATCAGCTCAATAAAGTCTTTCTGTAGGACAAATCATTATCTGCTTTGAAAATTGGCAAACTTTGTTTTGAGTATTCCTTTTTCTCCTTTTTTTTGCTAAAAAATGTAAAAGGTGTTGAATTTTAATGAATTCATTTTTACATTTTGAATGAATTCATCAGCTATTAGAATAATTCATGACTAAGGAAAATTAGAAAAAATAATAGGAAAGCAGAAAAATAAAATATTACCAACATAGTACTTGCCTTCTCAACAACCACCAATGTTTTGATGCATTGCATTTGTGCTTTTTTAATGTGCTATATTTTACATAATGGAGATCATATTGTGTGTATGTGTGTATGTGTAAAACTGTAAAGTTATATAACCTGCTGTTTTCAGTTATAGGGCAAACATTTCCTGTTATCAGAGACTCATCACTAACAAAGTGCTTTGCTGGTGGGAGAGCATTCGATTGAACACCCTCATTTACAAGGCGGGGAGCTGCTGTCACTGACCTTCAATTGCCAAGCCCATGAGCCACAGGCTCCTCACTCTGAGCAGCAGTTTTCATTTCTTTCTCTCCCCATCAGAGCATCCAAGAAGAGGATGTTGGAGTGCTGTGAGGGATGAAGGTTTTTTTCCCTATCTCAAGATTATCTGTGGGCGGGGGTGTAGCTCACTGGTATTTACCTAGCATGTGCAAGGCCCTGGGTTCAATCCCCAGTACCACCAAAAGAAAAAAAAAAGAAAAAGATTATCTACCTCGACCCTGAGGTCACAGTCTGTTGCCAATATATGAGAGTACTGATCCTTAAAGATTGTCAAAACATTAAAAAGAAATGTTCTTCATGTGTTTAGGGTCTTAAGCAGGAAATGATATGATCAGGGAGATTAAGGTCAAGGGTTGAGCAAGTACAAACTTCCTATTGAATATTAAACAGTGCTTACAAAGGAGCTAAGTTGCGAACATTACTGCAGAATTGGTTGGTTGAATCCCAGGAGATGATAGCTCCAGAAACAGGAGATTCCATGAAGGGAGCCACATGCGTAAATGTAGATACACACAGCCCTGAGGCGCAGCCTCAGTTCTGGGAGGAGGGCACTCTGGAGTCCTTTTGTCTTCTTCCTTCTTCATGATAATTCCCAAGGCAGCGTTGGTGCATTTCTGGTTTGAGAAATGGAGAACAAAGAAGCCTTTTGTAAAAACTCGTTGCATTATATATTGAACTTGAAAAATGTCTCCTTATTAATACTGTTAAGTAACATTTGTCAAATACTCGCTATGCACCAGGCATGGTGCTGAGTTGTGCCTTATCTTCCAACAACCCGGCTGCCATCATCTATGTTTTGCAAATGAGGAAATTGAAACAAGCTACCTGATTCAAGGTCTTGTCACACACCTTGTAAGGTCCAAGTGGCTCTTCAAAAGCCCCACTCCATCACTGGAATTCTTACCTATTAGATTCTGTGCCTTTGGAAAAACATCTAATATTCAGGTTTGTCAGAGTGGCAAGTGATGGATGAGAAAGCAGTGTAAGTTGGGTATTAATGGAAGACGGCTTTTCTCAAAAATAAAGCAGAGTCATCCTCGGAAAATACAGCAGCCTTTCACCTCCCCAAAGCTGGAGGCAGTTAAGGTTATCAAAATAAATACACATCACAGGTCTTATATTTGTAATGCATTTGTGCTTGCAGTTATAGCCACATCATCTCTACGGGTACAGAAATGGGTACTGTAAGTACAGAAAGCCATAAAGTAAAAAAATGATATATCATGCTTTCAGGAGATGGGCCCTGAAAGGTTAGACCAATAGCTATTTGCTGTCTGCTGTCTGCAAGCTGATCATTTATAATATCTGACAAATAGAAGGGATACTGTTTGTGGTATTGTATTTATTGATCACTCGTTGAGATGGAACCCAATTTAAAAAATGAAATATAGGTCAACAAAAGGTTATATATTTTGCAAATGTAACCCATGTCAGAGAATGGTTTAAAGTCTATAATTGCTTTACTTAATTATAGGTAAAAGCTTTCTATCTGATGTAACTAATGGAAATAATGCTCCACTTTAAGGAAATCATATTTTACTTTGTTGTCCTGTACTAGATGTGCCATGGTCTTCTAATAATTTAAGATCCATGAAGAAAGATAAGGGTTTTTTTATTCAATGGATATTCAATACACTTGAAGGAATTATGACTTTGCTTTTACTAAATCTTCTGATAAGAGAGTGAATTATAAGAGCTCAGTAAGTTTTCAAATATATAAATATATTTATATTCAGATATATATGCAGGTTGGAGTTGGGTGGAATCCCATTAAAAACCTAGTACAGTCAGTAGCTGGCAGTAGGATCATCTTTTTAAAAATTGGGAAAACATGCCACACTCTTTTGTTTTTTCTTTTTTTTGTAAAGGACAAAAAGTTTTCAAAATTATTGAGAAAGGAAATTCTACTTTGCTTTGGAACTTCTTGGTAAGATGCCATCGCGGTGATTGTCTAGAAGGCATGTGATTAAGCACACATTTATGGTTGTATTTATAGAGCTTTCTCAACTTGTGGAAGAAGAGCTGAGCTTCAGGAACCTTGAAATCCCTTTTTCTGTTGTTTGCCAGCACTGGGCTTCAGTGAAGAGCTTTGTGGGCTGACCTCGGGCCAGTCACTTCCTCCCTCCCTGTGAAAGGAGGCCTTGGTTGGGTGAATAACTCAGTTAAAAAATATTGTTAAAGTTATAAAAAAAAAAAAGGCCGGACATGGTGGTGCATACCTGTAATCCCAGTACTTGGAGACTGAAACAGGAGGATCGCAGGTTCGAGGCCAGCCTCAGCAACTTTGCAGAAGCTCTCAGCAACCTAGGGAGACCCTGTTTCCAAATAAAAAATAAAGTAGGGTTGGTGGTGTAGCTTGGAGGTAGAATGGCCCTGGTTCAACCCCCAGCACCACAAAAAAGTTATAAAAATATATATAGTTGCAATCCAGCCTTTGATAAAATTCTGAAACATTATAGTCATTCAATATATACTAGTTGAATGAATAAACTGCTTTTTGAAAAAAAGGAAAATACAGAAGAGACTAAAGAAGAGTAACATTTAAGCCAGGCGTGGTGGCGCACACTTGTAATCCCAATACTTGGGAGGATGAGACCGGAGGATCTCAGCTACTTAGTGAGGTCCTCTGCAACTTAGTGAGACCCTGTTTTAAAATAAAGAATAAAAAATAGGGCTGGGGGTGTAGCTTGGAGGTAGAATGCCCTGGGTTCAATCCCAGGTACCGCAAAAAAAAAAAAAAGAAGAGTAACATTTAAACCATCTATCATGTAATACTTTGCTGCCCCTTCTCTCATATTTTTCCTTTACAAGGGTGCTGAGGGGGCATATAAACAATTTTTCATTCAGTAAAATTGTTTGGTGTCAGCCATGTTCATTTAAAAATATTGTTAAAGTTATAAAAAAAAAGCCGGGCATGGTGGTGCACACCTGTAATCCCAGTACTTGGAGACTGAAACAGGAGGATTGTAGGTTCAAAGCCAGCCTCAGCAACATTTCCCCTTGTCCTTAAGTATCATTGGAGAACCTGGTCCTGTGGCCCTCTTATCCTCTCTGAGGTTGAGTCTCTTCTTCTCTCTAGCCTCAGTCTCTCTAGCACACCAAGCCTGCATTTGCCATGTGTCTTTGGATATCACAACCTGGATGTTCCAGAAGCCTCTCAGACTCCGCGTGTTCCAAACCAAATGTATCCTTCCTTCCAAGTGCCCCACCTGTTTTTCTTCCTGTTTCTCAGACTCTCAATGGTTCTATCCACATCTTCTCCACAGTGGATATTTTGGTGGTTTCTAGTTTTTTGCTAGTATATAGCAAAGACATCTGGGTATGTAAACTATTCTTCATATTCATGATAATTGTCTTCAAAATCATCCCCCAGAATGAAGTGCTTGGGCCAATAATATTAGACACATCTTAAAGGAGTTTAATCCTTTCACACCGCTTTATTTTCCCATGAAAATCCTGTTTCACTGGATCCTGGCCATTGGTGGATATTGGTTTTTTCTTTTTTTTTTAATCTATGCCAATTTAACAGAATTTCTTAATGCTTTTAAAAGATCATTTCTTTAATTACTGGTGAGGCTGGGCTTTGAATGTTCATGTTGTGTTAATGGTTTGCACGTTCCAGATCTAAGAGTTTGTAATTATATGTGTTTCTTGAATGGCTAATGATTACAAGGTTAACCTTTAGACTAGTTAGAGGAAGAGAAAAAAAATCTCAAAGATTAATTTGAAACCACTAGATGTTAAATAAAGCTTTGGCCCTATCGAGGGTGTTGTGTGTCGGGAATGTTTTCACTCAACTTAATGGAATCTAGGACTTGCCTCCTCTCATCCTGCCAGTGTTCATACTCCAGACTTCACGCTTTGAACTTCCCTGGCTTCCTTCCTTGTTTGTTTGACTGGAGTGTTTTCAGTGTCCAACAAATGTAGCCTAGAAATCAAAGTTTCCATTATACTGCTCTCAGGGAGGAAATCCTTTTCCTCTACCCCCTTGTGTTTGTGACAGAGGGCTGCAAATTAATCTGACAAAAGACAGACTAGCAAGAGAAAATATTTAAAAAAATGTATGTGTGTATGTGGGAATTTACAGAAAAAATGTTCAAGGAGTTGGTTAAAATTGAGGGCTTATGCATCATCTCGACAGAAGGAGAGGGAGAGAAGGCGTTTACAAGAAAACATATGATTTTTTGTGTGTGTGGTACTGGGGATGGGACCCGGGGGCATTCTACCTCTGAGCTACACCCCTAGCCCAATTTTTTTTAATTGGAAACAGGGTCTCACTAAGTTGCAGAGGGTCTCACTAAGTTGCTGAGGCTGTTCCCGAACCTGTGACCCTCCTGTCTCAGTCTACCAAGTACTGGGATTACAAGCGTGCACCACCACACCTGGCACAAGTGACTTCTTAATAGGGGAAGCAGGAGGGGGTGTACACATATTGGAAAACAAGCAACTTTTAGGAAAAATAAATGGACCCTTGGGAGACTACATGGGAAAGAGGATAGTTTCATGACGATGTCTATTTGGACATGCTGCAGGCTCGGCGTCCATAGTGGTGAGTCAGTCTTCCCTGGCTGCAAGGCTCTCAGGATATTTATAATAATGGAGTTCTTTTGGGATGCTCTGCTTTGTGGCAGTTATGGGAGTACAGGAAAGATCCTATTCTCCAATGTCTTCAGCTCAAAATAAGTTTTATGTTATTGTGGTATATTTTGGACCCTTAGCTGACAACTATTACGCAATAACCCCCAAGCTGAGGATTCTTCAAGTGGGTGGTCAGGTTCCATTAATTCAGCCAACACCCATTTACTGCAGATCACTACATGCCAGACATTGTGTTTGATACTGGGTTTATAGAGATGAAAACCATGGTGTTGGTTCTCAGTGGGCTTAAAGAATAAATTGTATGCAGTAGAATTTGGACCCTGTAGACTTCGCTTTGATGGCTGTGACTATTTCTGAGTAAACATGGGGTCAGTGACATCTGGCACTTGCCCTTTTGATAAGCCCCTGGTCACAATGGCTTGCATCACCAGGCTGTGTTCCTGAGCAGGTTACTCGGCTGGTAAGTGAGTCCTGGCAGCTGCCCAGTGTCTACACCTCAACAGCTCTTTGAGGTCTCTTCTCACGTGTCAAGTAACAAACTGCAGAAGTACACTTTCAGTTAGATTTCATTGCATCTCAACAGGGATACTGCATGTTATAGAGACAGTGATGAGTTCCTTGAACATATGCTGCTCATACACAAGAGCAAATGCCTAAAAAGTTAAAGTTGAACAAAAGGCAATCTTTTATTTTTTACATCAAGAAGTTATTTGAGGCATAGAAATAGAAATAGACTATAATTTCATTTGTTTGGCCCACACTGAGCATTCAGCCTCAGATATGCACAGAGTCTACATTCCGTGCCCACATCGTCATTGAAGGAGCTAGGAAACAACATGGCCAGGGCTAACAATACTTTGGGGAAATGACACTTCATGCTAATCTGCAAGGTATATAGCTTTCCTCATTTGCTGTTGGAAAAGTCAAACACCATTACTCCATCGCATCACTTTGGGGGGAAGTTGGCTCCTCCCTTCCTTTCTTCCTTAAACGTTTGGAGATATTTGTGTGCCAGGCACTGTAATGGGCACAAGCCTTACAGAGATGAAACCATACCGGTTAAATCTGAGGGATGGGGTGAAAGTTCTCTAGAAGATTCTAGCGTGCAGCCCGATCACCAGACTAGGTAGAAAAGGGGGCAGAGGAGAAAGAACAAGGGTGATCTCTCTCTCTCTGAGGTGGAGGGGGGCTCTGAGGACCTTGTCCCTGAAGTGGGGGGAGTGAGTTGGGAGGGGGCGACTCAGTGGAAAGATGAGGAGATAGCTCAAGTCAAGACTACCATGCAGGGAGGGCCTTATGGGCTCCGGAACAAACCAAAAATGAAGAAAGAAAAGGTGTGGGGGGGTTCTTCATCTTAAGAACAAAGGGAAGTCAAGGAAGGCTTGGAAGTGGCGGGTGTGGCTGGGCAGGTGGATGACAAGTGTGCCTCCCACCTTGGACTTGAGGTCACATGGTCTCTCGAGGGCTCCCAGGGGGCTGCACTGAAGCTGCTCACAGTGGTCGCCTCCTCGGTAACACACCCTCTTTCTGGTCCTCTGTTTCCTCTCCTCACTTCTTCACACCACTGTGCTGGTCCAGCCAGGAGAAGATGAAGGGGCGCAAGGCAGTGGAGGAGAACAGGCAGTAGGAGGAGAGACTCCTGGAGGAGGTAGGAGGTGGCCGGGAGGGGGTTGTGGGTGGACTGGATTTGAGAATTCAGGGAAGAAGAGAGAGGGGTTTCCAGGGAACTCAAGTGTCCTGTGTGCACAGTTGAATGGATAGCAGTGTTATCAGTATTTCAAATTCCAGGAGGCAAGAAGCTGAGTGTGGACAGGCAATGTGCAGGACATCTTTACAAAACTGGATTTGCTTCTGAACTTGGGACATAAATTCAGATTATGAAGTTTGTTTTCATAAATCTTAATGACTACAAGAAAGCTGGAAATATAGCCAGGGGCTTTTCTCCCTAAGGCTCAACTGGACTTTTGGGTTTCTTTTTCTTTTACTTGGGTAGAACAGGTCTTGTGATGGATTTAAGTAGTACAAATTCACTTGTTTGGGGTTGAGCTGAGAAATGAAAAGAAAAAAGGAAAAAAATTAATAAAAAGGAAGAAAATGCTTAAGGGTATTTTCAATAATGATTAACAGCCTAATATATTCTTAAATAAAATCCTGTATTATGTAACATTATGACCTACTGTTGGTTAAGAGTTTATCTCCATCCAAGTCTCATTGTATTTGGCGATATCACAAGCTTCTCTGCCCCTCACCGGAGTATGTTAAATTGGCAGGTTTTCAAGAGAGAACAGCCAAAGTAATTAGGATCAGAGAGAGTTGATTTATGAGCCAAGATTAGTAAAGGTAAATGCATTTTGTTTGGCTGACAAATAAAAGTGGAGAGAAGTCAATCAGGAGTGAGAACAAAGGACCATCAGGTGTCACGTAGGAGCGTCAGCCCTGGCTGTTCCCTCCCATCACTTCAGTGTCTCTAAGGGCATTCCCAGGCTGGGAGGGAGGAGAGAGAGGTAAGGAGAAGCAGAAGGAGAACCAACCAAGAGAAGATAAGTGGCTGCTCCCCTCCCTTCTCTTTCCAACTGCTAGTTAATTAGAAAGGTGGGGCTTTTATGATCAATTCTTATCCAAGAGCTTTGGAATTGTAGCCACAGGAATTTGAATTTTGATCTGCTTTAGTTTTACAAGAATGGCCTCTTGACTATCACATCTTCAGTCCAGTAAGAAGATGTGATAGTCAAGGTTCTCTCATCTATCTATCTATCTATCTATCTACCTATCTATCTATCATCTATCTATCATCTATCATATATGTGCATGTATGTGTTTATGTTATCTGTGTGTAAAATATCTTCTTTTTCTTAGGGAATTTTTTTTTGTACTGGGGATTGAACCCAGGGGCATTCTATCCTCAAGCCTAATGACCTTGCTTCCTATCCCGTCTTTGTCCCATGAGCTGTGAGACTGTGGCCAAGTTCTTTAGTGGTTTTCTGCTTGGTTTCCCCCACTCTACAGTGGGGTTAACAATACGGTGGAGCTATTGAGATGATTAACACATGGAAAATATCAGAGTAGTTCCTGGCAGATAATAAGCACTCACTATGAGTTAGATGTTACCATAGATATTGGCAAACTCCACACATATGTCCTACTCTTAATCTAAATCCAACCTTCTCGGATCTCTGGGTCAGTCTTTCCCTCCTGTGAATTTCCAGTTGTCTTTTCTATACCTCTTTAGGGAGCTTAGTGATTTTTACCTCTCTTCTGTAACTTATATACTACTATTTATTATGGAAGCAGATTTGCTGTCTGTTATTATTATGGAATTGTTTTATTACAACTATTTACTCATATTTCTATCTCCCCTTCTAGGTTATACACACTCTGAGGGCAGAATATTTGATTATTTATGCGATCCTCCCCCCACTTCCTTTGCTCCATGTCATGGCTACATATGATAGTTTTTGTAATAATTATATTAAGATATAATTAACATACAATCTAATTCAACCATTTAAAGTGTACAGGTCAGTGATATTTCATAAATTCAAGGAACTATGCAATTATGTTAGTCAGCTTTCCATTGCTGTGACAAAATACCTGAGACAAACAACTGAAAGAGGAAAGATTTATTTTGGTCCGTGGTTTCAGGCGTTTTGGTCCATGGTCACTTGGCTCTGTTGTTTCTGGGCCTGTGGTGAGGCAGAACATGATGGGGAGGGTGTGATGGCCAAAAGCTGCTCACCTCATGGAAGTCAGCAAGGAGAGAGAGAGGGAGAGGAGAGGAGAAGAGGAGAAGAGAAGAGAAGAGAAGAGAAGAGAAGAGAAGAGAAGAGAAGAGAAGAGAAGAGAAGAGAAGAGAAGAGAAGAGATGCAGGGTCCAGGGACAAGATATAGCCTTCAAAGACATACCTCCAAGGACCTAGTTCCTCCAACTAGACCCACCTCCTAGGTTTCCACCATCTCCCAATAGCCCATTAAATTATGAACCCCTCAGCCGGGCATGGTGGTGCACGCTTGTAATCCCAGTACTTTGGGAGGCGGAGACTGGAGGATCTGGGTCCGCGGCCAGCCTCAGCTCTCTCTCTCTTTCCGTTTCTCTCTCTCTCTCTCTCTCTCTCTCTCTCTCTACTTAGTGAGGCTCTCTGCAACTTTGTGAGACCCGGTTACAAAATAAAGTATAAAAAATAGGGCCGGGGGTGTAGTGTGGAGGTAGAACGCCCCCGGGTTCAATCTCCGGTACCGCAAAAAAAAAATTATGAACCCCTCAATGGATTAATTCACTAATGAGATTAGAGCCCACATGATCCAATCACTTTCCAAAGGCTGCACCTTTGAACACTGCTATGTTGGGGACCAAGCCTTCAACAGCTGAGATTTTGGGGGACATTTAGGATCCAAACCATAGCAGCAACCACCACTATGGTCAATTTTATACATTTTTATTACACACTCCCCCCTTCAAAAAACACAGTACCCTCTAGCCATACCCCTGCTCTCTCCATCCCCTCCAGCCCCAGGCCACCATTATTCTGCTTGCTGTCTCTATGGATTTCCTCTCCTGGACATTTCATATAAGTGGAATCACACAATGTGATCTTTTCTGAGTGGCTTCTCTCACTTCCCATCCTATTTTCAAGCTTCGTCCATATTTTAGCATGTATCAGTACTTTAATTCCTTTTTATGCCAAATACTATTCCATCGTATGAACATACCACATTTTGCTCGCCCATCCATAAGTTGCCATCAACATCATTTGAGTTGTTTCTGCTTTTTGGCTATTATGAAAACTGTTGTCCTAAATATTTGTGTACAAGTTTTGTGGGAACGTATTTTCATTTCTTGTGTATGACTACCTAGGAGTGGAATTGCTGGGACACACAATAACCCTATGTTGAAACTTCTAAGGCACTCCAGACTGTTTTCCAAAGAGGCTGCATCATTTTATATTTGTATAATAGTGTACAGTTGGTCATCTGTATCCACGGATTCTGCATCTGTGGATTTAGCCAACCATGGATAGAAAAAGTTTTTTAAAAAATTGCATCTGTGTTGGACATGTGCAGACTTTTCTTGTCATTATTCCCTAAACAGTACAGTATAACAACTATTTTTACATAGTGTTTACATTATATGAGGTAATGTAAGTAATATGGAGATGATTTAAAGTATACAGGAGGATGGACATAGGTCATATACAAATACAATGCCATTTTTTGTAAGGAACTTGAGCATCTACAGATTTGGGTATCCCAAGGGGCCCTGGATCAATTTCCTATGGAAATTAAGCGATGACTGTATCCCGTTTCTTCACATCCTATATGTGGTAGACTTCTTGTAGGGAAAGAATAGCTTTTTTAAGCTTGATTTTCTAGTTCAGTAGACCTTGAAAGTACCTCTTCTAATACTTTAATTAACATTATGTTCTACTAGAAAAATGTCCCTCATCCTCAAGGGATGCTTGTGTCGTGTTGGGAAGACACCTGAAGAAGGAGGAAGGGGACAATATTAATCTGTATTCAAATAAAAATAACAGAACCTGAGGATTTTTTTCTAGTGTTGTCATAATACCAATAAGGATTTTTTAAGAAAATGCAAATCTATACTGTTTTGTATGAATAAGACAATGTTATTTAAAGGTGGAGACAAAGTATAAAATCATGTACAAAAAGTGAAGATTTTCAAGATCAAAAGGAACTAGAGGAGAGCCAACTGACTTAAGGAAAAATAAAAATCAATTAAAGTAAGCAAGGAATGGGAGATAGACTAGAGCTGGCACACCAGGTAGAGGTTATGGGAGCATTCAGTGCACCTGGGCTGGTGTGGGGAGGGTGGCAGGCAGGGGTGTGATTGGAGGGCCCAGGAGAGAGGCTGGTCGCACTGCCCATCTTGTGTTGTCATATTGCTCTATTTCTGGAGATAAGATGAGGTAGGAAAAGTGTAAAAAGTCCCAATTCTGAAATAATGGGGCAAAGGCACAGGATACATGATAAGCTGAAGTTTATAAAGCACTTGCCCTGAGTCAAACTCTATATTAAACTCTTTATATACATAATCCCAGTCTAATCCTCCTACTGAGCCAGTGGTTTAGGAGAGATTATTGTCCTCACTTTGCAGATGAGGAATCAAAGGCATACAGAAGTTATGAAATTGCTCGGGATACCACAGCTAGGAAGTGTCGAATCTGAGCTTTGCGCTCTGGAGCCAATGATCTGCCTGGTCCTGGTCCTAAACCATGGTGCTATCAGCCCACCACATCTATGAGTGTTTTCTTCACCCACATTGTTTGAGTAGGACAATGAAAAGCACTTTAACCACCTTGTAATTTCAGCTTAAATGAAATAGACTTAAATAATTAGTCAAAGGTATTTGCTTTAGTAACACTTCTTCAATTAGTTGTAATGCAATGTAATATAATGTGCCAACAGGTATTTTGAGAATTGGGGCAGAATGCAGACCTTATGGACCATGTTAAGAAGATAAACTTTATTTCAGAAGCAGTGAGAAGAAGCATTAAGTTCTTAAAATTCTTGTTTTCTTTTTAATTGATGCAAAATAACTAGGTATTTATGGAGTACAATGTGCTGTACACATTTATGTTGTGCCGTGATCAAGTCAGAGTAATTAGCATATCCATCACTTCAAATATTTATCATTTCTTTGTGGGGAGAACATTCAAAATCATCTCTTCTAGCTATTTTGAAATGTACAGTACATGATTGTTACTGTAGCCAGTAGAACACCAGAACTTCTTCCTCCTGTCAAACTGTACCTTTCTCCCAGTTGACCAAGCTCTGCCGATCTCTTCTCTGCCTTAACCTTTGGAGTCAAGTGGCCAAGTGTGCTTTGGACACATCCCTCTGCAGTGAGTGTTTGTGTGGGGTGGGGGAGCAGAACTGGAGAGAAAAAGGCCAATCAAGACTCTGTTAAAATAGTCAAGATATATATTCTAGATATTAGCCCTCTATCAGAGGAGTAGCTGACAAAGATCTCCCATTCTCTATTTAGACTCTTGATGGTTTCCTTTGCTGCACAGAAGCTTTTTAATTTAATGCCATCCCATTTGTTAATTCTCATTTTAATTTCCTGAGATTTGGGGGTCTTATTGAGGAAGTTTCTCTTAGTGCCTGTATGTTGGAATATTGGTCCTATGCCTTCTTCTAGTAATTGCAATCTCTAGTCTAGTTTCTAGGTCTTTGATCCACCTTGAGTTGACTCTTGTGCAGGATGAGAGGTTGGAGTTTAATTTCAGTTTTCTACAAATGGCTAATCAGTTTTCCCAACACCATTTGTTGAAAAGGCTGACTTTTCTCCAGCATATGTCAACAAGTGCTTGTGTGTATATATGTTCGTATCACTTTGAACCTCATTATGATGTGTGATTACAATGCACCAATAAAAGTGTATTAAACGAAAAGAATAGTGTAGTAAGAGATGCAATAAAGAAGCTAGAAAACAGATGACACCCTTATCATGAAGGTATAACCTTAAAAAATAAAAAATAGTCAAGGTGAACTAAGACCAGAGCAGCAAGAATGGATAGAGGGGACAGATGTAAATCAAAGAAAGATGGAATCACCAGGTGGTTTCAGGGGATGGGAGAGGAGCAGGAACCCTGTAAGTTTCCTAGGATTCTGGTTGGATCACAGGGCAGTTGGAGGTACAATTCACCAAGATGGATCCTTATAAAATAGAATTTTACTGGAGTGAATCTAGTTTCTTGAGATGGAAAAATGTTTACATCTTTTCCACTCTTCCATTTCGATTTTTCTTTACTGTTTACAGTCCTCACTGTTTTCTTTCAGTAGAAGCTATTTTCTACTGAAAATTTGTCAAAAAGATTTGTCATTTTTTTTGCAGAAGTAATGACAACAGTTTTAATACTTCAAACCTTGTTTAATGGGAAGTCTAGTCATGTCCCTCTGGGTCTTTTAAACAGGCAGCATCTTTGTATAATTTCCTGGACCCATCAAATTTACCCAAGTGCTTTCACATGCACATTGTTCAAGGTAATAAAGGACTTAACTAGAAATTGATGGCTAAGTCGTGGAAACCCTCTTGTGATTCCAGGCTGCTCTGGCAGGGGGCACCACCATGATCATTGATTTCGCCATTCCTCAGAAAGGAGGCTCCCTCCTCCAGGCCTTCGAGACCTGGCGAAGCTGGGCTGATCCCAAAGTCTGCTGCGACTACAGCCTCCATGTGGCAGTGACCTGGTGGAGTGACCAGGTAAGGCACCTGGATTCCAGTAGGTTCCATTTTTTTTTTTTTGGAGCTAGATAGAATTGGACTTAGAAGGGACTTAAAAGGAAGAAGAAGAAATCTTTAGATGGACAAAGAAGGTGACCTGAGGGAGTTGGGAGGGGGGTGGAGGGAAACACACTATAGCACATGATGTATATACACAAACCTATAAGACTCAGTCACTATCCAGAGCATGAAAGGGAGGGAAGGGGGAGGGAATAGGGTGGGATTGGAGGGAGGGCTAAATGTGCAATGTGTGCATGTATGATGCTGATACCGTGACATATATCAAAATGTATAATTACAATGCACCAATAAATGAACATAAAAAAATAAAATAAAATACTGGAAAAAAAAGACAAGAACCTAGCGGTGTTGGTTTCTTCCAGGGTGACTGGAGAATTGGAGGGAAGACTCCATTGCCCCTTCTGAACTTTGAATCCTGTGAAGGATTATCAATTTAAAAACTAAAATTAAAAAACATCATATGAATCTGATAAGATAAATCCTTTATGATCATTCACAACAGCTTCTCCTAATATTTAATCCATGAATTTTAAATGCTTTAAATGTAATTTTAAAAGTATTGACTTCTCTTTTTCTCAACGTCAGCATCCCTAGAATCTCTTAAACCATATTTCCCACAGATTAGGATTTCAACTAGAAATGTCTAATTTCTGGAATAATATAAAGGAAATTCCAAATGTAGAATTCCTTCCAATTAGATGCCTCATGTCTCAGTCCTGACCCCTTCTCATGAGAGGAGGGGACCTAACTGGGCCACTCCAAGGCCCTGTCCCAGCTATACCTGCCCTGGGATTGTTCATGTCCTGTTCTCCTGGCGTTACCACCTGGTAATCATTCACAGCAGAGTTTAACCAGCCTTCCATACCCATCACCTAGGCCATGGCAGAAATGCTAACAAGATTCAGACAGGAAAGACAGTTTTGAGAGCTGTTAAAATATGTTGATTTCTCTTCATATAAATTGGTGTGTGTGCCTTGGAAGAAACTTTTGCTTAGGATTTAAATCACAACTTGTTTTTCCACACTGGACTTCATTCAGAAATCTTTTTGCCAGAAAAGGTTCACTATGGTGACATTTTCTGAATAACTCATGTCTCCACCTCCCCCCCCAAATTGGGCTTTAGATACCCAGTTAATATAAAATGAGTAATCAGACTTTAACAGATAATTGAACAAACATGATAGCAAGGTTTATAGTCCACAGCAAAAGTTGATTTTTCTCCAAAAATGCCATTCTAAGTGATGCATCTGATCTCTTTACAGCCTTTAAGGCTGGACCAGTCCGTCCTTCCTTCCTTCCTTCCTTCCTTCCCTCCCTCTCTCCCTCCCCCCTTTTTCTCTTCCTTCCTCCTTTCCTCCCTCTCTTATGTTGTGAGATGGAGCAAGTGAGAGTTCGCCCTTACCAGTACTCCTCATACTTTAATATGCAAAGGGATAACCTGGTAACTATTGTTAAAATGCCAGTTCTGATCAGTTGTTTTAACCAAGTGCCACAAACAGAACACCTTAAACACAAGAAACTCATCATCTCAGGTTCTGAATGCTGGAGGCCAGGATCCAGCTGTCGGCCAAGTTGGTTGCTCCTGAGAGCTCTCAGGGAGAATCTGCCCCAGGCCTCTCTGCTGCTGCTGGTGGTTCTCTGTGACCTTTGGTATTGCTTGTCTTGCAGAAGCATCACCCCAATCTCTGCCTACATATGCACATGGTGTTCTCCCAGTGTGCATGTTTGTGTCCCAGCTTCCTCTTTTTAAGAGGAATCATGGGATTGGTGCCCACACTAATGACTTCATCCTAGCTAGTTGCATCTGCAATGACTCTATTTCCAAATAAGGGGTTGGGATTTCGACATATGAATTTTGGGGTCACACGGTTAGGCATGGGCAGGTGGGGCCAGAGACTACATTCTAGCAAGGTGATATGGATCCTGCTGGCTCAAGCACCGCACTTCTGGAGGAGCAAGGCTTAAGCCACCGTGCCTGAGAGCAGTATAATGGGACTTTCCACGGACATGAATGACAGTGTGATTATTGAGTCACCCTCAAAAAGGGTGCGTCTGCTCACTGAGTAGTAGGTATTCACCTAAGCAATGCAGACTGTAATCTCCTTTGGAAGCCCATGGGGTGAATATGATAACAAAGCTTAATAGATTTTTCTGAATATAAA
This sequence comes from Glis glis, assembly GCA_004027185.1. Classification (NCBI taxonomy): domain Eukaryota; kingdom Metazoa; phylum Chordata; class Mammalia; order Rodentia; family Gliridae; genus Glis; species Glis glis. The sequence continues at coordinate 23,652 of PVJS01026740.1, forward strand.
AATAATATACTCACTGTAGAAAATTTGAAACTATAGAGAAAAATAATGAGACATACTCGATCCTGCTCTGCCCCTTGCTGGTCACGTAACATCTTGGAGTTCATCCCATCGCCTGTTCACTCTCAACATTTTGGTGTTTTTTCCATTCCTTTTTCTCTATATTGATTTAATTAATTAGTTAATTAATTTCTTCATTCATTTAACAAATAGTTGTTGATTGGCCACCATGCACTAGGCACTGTTCTAGAATATGACAGAGGACAAACCTTACAAAATTTCTCTCCCTGAGCTGAAATTCCAGTGCAGAAGCCAGGAGATCAACAAGTAAATACATTATGCACCGGCGATAAAGTAATATAAAATAAGGAAGATCAGCTGGGAAGAAATAGTGATAGAAGCAAGTAACTTAACATGTAATCTTATTAATATTTTTAAACTTTTCTCATTCAATAGAAAAAATTATTGTTTTATTTAGCACTTTTTTGGTGGAACTGGGGATTGAACCTCTGAGGGGCGTTCTACCTCTGAGTTACACCCCCAGCCCATTTTATTTTTTTGTTTTGAAACAGGGTCTTGCTAGGTTGCTGAGGGTCTCACTATGTTGCTGAGGCTGGCTTTGAATCTTCAATCCTTCTGTCTCAGCCTCCCAAGTACTGTGATTACAGGTGTGTGCCACCTCACCTGGCTTATTTAGCACTTTTTTTTTTTGGTGGTGGTACTGAGGGATAGAACTTAGGGGCAGTCTACTTCTGAGCTATACTCCCAGACCTATTTTATTCTTTTATTTTGAAACAGGGTCTCACTAAGTTACAGATGGTCTCACTAAGTTGCTGAGACTGGCCACGAACCTGCAATCCTCCCATCTCAGACTCCCAAGTACTGTGATTTCAGGTGTGTGCCATGACCACACCCAGCTTATTTAGCACTTTTAATGAGGAAAGTTAATCTTTTCTGGGTTTGTTTATTAATCATTTGCATTCACTCCACGAATGACTGGTAACAGTTTTCACTGGGGCTGTTAAGGTTTTTCCTATCAAGTTGAAAGAGCTTTATATCAACTAAGAGTAATACTCCTATACTTTGTATATTTTAGGGGGTATTAACCTATAGAAGTTCAAACAGTTTTATTTTGTCAAGTCTACTGATTGTTCCTTTAACATTTTTTGCTTTCATTTTATTTTATTGGTGCATTGTACATCTTGATGAAGTTCAGGGTGGTTGAAGCATACATGCACACAGCACTCATTTTTAATCCAGATTGAGACTGGCATTGGGCCTGCAAAGGCAATTGCTGAGTTAGGGTCCATCTTTGCTTCCCGTGGCCTTGGCAACCTGAGGCCCCTGAGCATCTGGCTGGTCCAGAGTCCTGTGAGCAGGACTCTCACCTGCTAGGAGCAGCCCGCTGCTCTCCAGCCTGCCGGGGCTCTGTGGCTGCATGCTGAGCGTGTGCTCCCTCGTGCAGGCCAGCTCCAGCTACATCTCTCCAAGAATGACCATCCCATGGCTTCTAGATTCCGCCTCACATAAGCTTTGAGTCCTTCCAGATCCATGATTCTATTGCTGCCACATGGCTTTGTCTTCATTTTCTAGAATCATTTCCTTGAATTGGGAGATAGATAGAGAGAATTTTATACCTGAGTACAGAAATGAAGTACTCTGGGGAAAGCTATTAACTGTTTCATGATTTCAAATATCATAGCAGCAGCAATTGATCAGATGAAATGGTGTATAATGTGGGAGAAAGATCAAAGACTCAATTGCATTTTTCTGGAACTAAACCGTTGTCCTTATTTTACTTGTTTATTTTCTGAATATAACATTTTGGAGGATGTTATCATTTAATTTTTGAAGGAAATTATCATTTAAAGAGTGACATGTTGCTGTCATTTCCGTTTAGGTTAAAGAAGAAATGAAAATCCTTGCCCGGGATAAAGGAGTCAACTCTTTCAAGATGTTTATGGCCTATAAGGATGTGTACATGGTCGGAGACTCTGAGCTGTACGCAGCCTTCTCTCAGTGCAAGGAAATTGGAGCAATTGCTCAGGTCCATGCAGAAAATGGAGACCTGATTGCAGAGGTGAGCATTTGTACCCCCTCCCCTCCACAGAAACGAGCAAAGTGAAGACGGTTGGCCCTAAGAAGCCAGACTCGCTTAATGCACCAGAAAGACAGAAATCCAGACAGCAATTTTCTGTGGCTCACAAATGCTTACGGGTTACAGAAGTCCCTGATCTTAGTTTTCTTCAGCCGGTATATGCACTTGAGTGAGGATTTCCCCTTTTCGAAACAGCTGCCAGTGTTAGATTTCAGGAGTGTGCTATTATAAAAACACAAACAGTTTTGTCTGTGTCCCTCAGCCCTGGTTTTGTTTTTTAGTAGCCCAGGCTGCTGGCTCTGAATGCTAACGCACGGACCACATTAGTATACTCTGATGACTTAAGTAGTGTATTAGATAGCTTTTTAAAGTCCAACTCTTTTCAGAAACTGGGTATTAAAATGTGCTCTAGAGGAATCTGATTGATATTTATTTCTCATGGTAGTTCCATTATTCATGCCCAAAGGGTACACCATCTCCAAGATTTAAAGAGCTGTCTCTTACCCTTTCTATTAGCTGATATCTTTCTCTCCCGAGGCTTGGCTCCCATTACAGTGAGTGAGATTGAGGCTCAGTGGCCAGGGGGCAGTGGGAAGAAAGAGAAGGGAGCATGAGCTATAAAATCAAGCAGACCAGGGTTTAAATTCGACTCTTCCTCTTCTTGGGTGCTTGACATGGGCAAGTCATTTTGTCACTCTGAGTCTTGACTTCTTGCTCTTTTCTCAAGGAAGAAATACAACGTTGAAGAAGAGAAATAAGTGATCCAGTATCATTTAGTGGGTTGGGGAGCCACTAAAGACTATGATTCAGTTAAAAAATGAGTTAATTACATAATATTTTACAAGGAGTCAGTTCAACAAGGATTTATAGTATTTTGTCTGTTTAAACCAATATTCAGTCTTAAATATGGACATTGCTTTTCAAAGAATGTGATTAGAACTAACCTCATATCTTTTTCACCGTGTGTGTGTGTGTGTGTGTGTGTGTGTGTGTGTGTGTGTGTGTTACTGGGGATTGAACCCA
>PVJS01026741.1:0-26767 GCA_004027185.1 Glis glis
TTTTAAAAAGTTAAAAATAGGGCTTGGGGTGTAGCTTAGAGTCAGTATACCCCTGACTTCAATCCCCGATACCACAAAAAATGCTTCTCATTTATTTGTTATCTAGTGGGAGACTATGATTTTAATTAATAAAGTTTATCTCTCTCTTCTTGGTTTTGCACTACTGGGGAATGAACTCAGGGTCTCACACATGCTAGGCAAGTACTCTTACAGTGGGCTACATCCCCAGTGCTTTTTATATTTTTAAAAAATTTTGAGACAGGTTCTTGCTAGGTTGCTGAGGCTGGTCTCAAACTTGCCATCCTCCTACCTCAACCTGTCAGGTTTCTGGGAGTACAGATGTGTACCACTAGCTTATCTCTCTAGGTTAAAAATAAGATACTTATTTATGGATAAGAATGTAAAAAAATCTTAATTCTTTTGAACTCAACAGTAAAAATATTTTGGTCTTCATTCAAAGATTTAATTTAATTTAGTAAGAGCAACACCAATAACCATTTCTTCAGTAACACAAGGAATGACAAGAACCTAGATTAACTGGCACCGTATTTCCTCATTTATTCTAGTTATGCTTAATAATCCTTTATATATTAGCAATATGCCCAGGTGTCCAGGTGTCTTTCTTTTTCTGACTATAATATAGACTTTCCCCTAGGAAAGACCACTTTCCTTTCCTTAATCAGTACTATTATAGATAACTCTACCTTTAGAACTTATTCAGGTGTTTAAGATGCTATGAAAAGATGGTAGACTTTGGAATCCAACTCTCACTAATCTATAGGACCTTCAGAAAGTTTCTCAACTTTCTTAGCCTTAGCTTTTATATTTATAAAGCAATGAATAGGGAAAATTTATAAGGTTCTTTGAGTTTAGCTGAGAAGAGTTCTGAAAAGCATCTAATATCACAGAAAGCAAATTTTAGTTCCCTTTCTTCTTTAAACTCTCAACAAAATATGCAATCTTCTTAATTTCCTTTTTATGGTAAAAGTAATAGGGCTTAATTAAATTCACCAAATACAGTTTTGAGGGATTTTTTGTCTTCTCTAAAAAATTAAATATACTCACAAAAGGAGATACTAGACTGTAGGCTATGAGACAGATCCCAAGAATAGTTCCAAAATTGCAGTGTAATAACACGGTTTTTGAAATTTGTTCGTAATCTGTCTGGGAGTCTACATTGAAATCCAATTCCCATTTTGTTAATTGATTGTGGCAGTCAATTCTTCTTTTTGAAAAGTTAGTCAATGTCCCTATATGCAGGCTATTATGTCTCCTACCTAGTTCCCAAGTTGCACTTCATAGAGGCTGGAGGGAAGTGCAGAGCGACAGCAGGTAAAAGAGTAGCTGGCCCGTTTGGGAACCCAGTCTTTAATTTCTGTTCCCAACATGGTTATTCATCTCTTATTCCTTTACCTATGTAACCTTTTCTGTAGCATACAATATGCCTCTTTAGTATCTTTCAAACTTCTGAACTATTCATCCTGAGATTTATATGACACTCACTTAAGAGTGGTCTTCAGTAACCTAGAATTCAGCAAGCAGAAAACACTAATGGATACCCCTGAAGCTAAAAGTATCATAGTTTGCAAATGAAAAGGCTTTAGAGTCATTTTTAGGAACCAAGCAGGACTTTTTTTCTAATTTTTTGCTGGCTTCTCTGGTATCCTGGTATCTCCACTTTCTCATCTATCTCTCCCCATCTATCTAAAAATGTTCTTTAGGCACTTTAATAGAGCCACCCACCCACCATGTGTGCAGCTTAAATCCTCTCTGCCTCCCCTCTGCATTGACCTCCGCTGCAGGGACCAGGTGAGCAGAGGTTTGGGCTAGCTGCACCATGTCTTCTCACTCTGGCCCTGTAGTCTCTCAGATGCCATAATGTGAACGTCTGTAGAAAAAAAAAAGGACAGGAGAATTAACTCCCCTACGCTCAACCCTGACCAGTTGATCTTGGAGCTGATACATAGTTTGCTGTAGCTAATAACATATCTCAAAATATGGGACCTTGGCAATTGAAAAAGCTATGGGAGCCAGAAGGTCACTGCTACCTTCCCCAACCATTCTGTGTAACATGGTCATAAAGGAATTATCTGACCTACCTTGCCTGAAAGTAGATGCATCATCCGTAAAGAAAAGGACAGTAACATCATGTTCCTGAAATGTCCCTTTCAGTTCCCAAGGACCTAGCCAAGCCCAGGAAACTATGAGAGCCAGCCCCAGACAAAACACCTAAATAAATATTATCTAGAAGGACGTTGATGTTCTCTCATGCATGCTGGGAACAACAGCAAGGTAGTGTTATCTGTAGAAAGCTTCCTTCATCAACACACTCCAGGACAACTACTCTTTAGAAAGCTGGTCATACAAGGAACAAAACAAACAAAGCAAATTCATGATGTCACTGCCTCTGTAGCCTAACTTATAAAACCCGTGTTCCTGCAATAACTAATGCAGATCAGAGCACCATTGAGAGGGAAAAGGCCAGAGAGTGGCCACCCTTGGAGAGAGTGTCATAAGAAAAAGGAGGTACTATTTTCTGGCAAAGTACCAGTGGTACCATGTGAAATAGAGGCGCACCTCTCCAGCCTGTCCCCAATGGATCTTTCCCATGAGCATTTTTCGGTGGACTCTGTGTCTTGCACTCTGTCTCTGGGTGTTTCCTCTGGTCTCTTGGCAATATAGCCCACTAACCTAGCACAACCTGCAGTGTGCCAGAGAATAGGTCATAGTACCATAATTCCATAGTGGTCCCACCCCATACATGGGCAAAAGAAATGTGACAGAGAGGCCAAGAAGAGTGTGAATAAACAGGCCTTGCTGAGCTCTTCCCTACTCGTTACCATTAAGTCATATCCCCGTTTTTGAAAAATGATTTCTACACAGCTGTCCATTCTTTGTCAAATGTAAAAACTAAAATACACAGTTTTCTTTGGGTGTTGTGATCTTCATTCTGAAGACTCCCATGTTACATAAAATTTCGTTAAATAAATTTGATGTACTTTTTTCTTGCTAATCTGTCTTTTGTTTATACATGTCAGACATGTACCTTGCCTTAGGTGAAGAAAAACATTTTTTCCTTTTTGTTCCTACAATTAATTTCCCTTCCTCCCCCTGAGGTGGGTAGGTCCAAGACTCATGTGATGATTTCTCCAAAGAAGTTCTCACAGAATCAAGCTTAATTTGCCCTCAGCTGTAGGCAACTTGATAACACATCTTTGCATTTCCCTTCCTGTCTTTCCTGTTTCTCTACCCCTGACCCTTATAGGGATAAAGGTGTAATAGTTTTTCCTCATAGGTCATCATGAGGAAAAGTCACAAAGGTCATGGCTGGAATACCCATAATAAAAGTCACTGTAAAAAGAGAAAAGCATAATGAATTTATTTAATGCAGTTTTACATGATCCTGGACTTTTCAGAAATGAAGAGCCAAAGTCCCAGGGGAAACAGAAATGGATAACTGTGGAGAAGCACAACTGTACAGAAAGGAATGTTCTCATGGTGATCAACAGGGGGATAGAGACACAGCAAGGTGCATTTGTCCAGATCCTTTTGGCTTCTCTGTATTGCAACCTGTTCCCTACATATGTGGCAGAAACTCTCTGATGATATTATAATCTGCTCTCAGAGAAAGGGAGAGAGAGATGGAGACAGGAGAAGAGAGAGAAAGAGAAAGAGATACATGGTATATAGAGAGATAGATAGATGATGATGATAGATGATAGATAGATAGATAGATAAATAGATGATAGATAGATAGATGATAGATAGATAGATAGATATCTTTCTAGGTTTTATGGCTTGCCTTTAGGGAGAAGGGTTATAGTTTTTATGACCTCCCTTGGAGAGAGGAATTCTTGACAAGCCTTAGAAGAGAAAGGGAAACAGAAGAAATGAAGGTGAGAGAAGGTCAGAGACCTTGCTTCTGAGGCCTTCCAATATCCTTCAGTTTAAAGTTCTCAGCATGCCACAGTACCATAGTTTGGGGTATCATGTTCTGAGCCCCAACACTTCATTTATCTTCCCTGGAATCACACAAGCCTTTGACTCAGGCTTTGTTTTGGGGGAGATCCAAGCTAAGATAACCTCACATCATTTTCTTTTAGGCCCACTCTGCTCTTCTTACCTCTAGAGTTGATCTTTAGAAAATGAGTCTTAGGGAGCTGGGAGCGGTGGCACATGCCTGTAATCCCCAGACTCTGGAGGCTGAGACATGAGGATCATGTGTTTGAGGCCAGTCTCAGCAATTTAGCAAGACCCATTTTCAGAATAAAAGGGCTGGGGTAGCTCAGAGGTAGAATGCACCAGGGTCCAATTCCCAACATAGAAGGAAAGAGAGAGAGAGAGAGAGAGAGGAGAGAGAGAGAGAGAGAGAGAGAGAGAGAGAGAGAGATGACTGAATATGAGCTCCAGGGAGCCAGGCTTTCAGCAATGTTGTGATACTCCCAGAATACTCTAGTCTTTTATTTCCAGCCTGTATTGTATTTTTGAAGGAAAGAAGTAGAGAGCACAGAAAGCAGACATGTCTTTGACCTTATTAGCTAGGAGAATTTAGAAAACATTGTTTTTCTGAGAGATGAAAAACTGCTGGCAGAAAAATAGGTGTCAAAAAGGATTTTGATGTCAAGACAGATGGGACTATCTCTGATAAAGAGTATTATTCTTGAACAGGCATGTGCATGCTTTGTTTGCAAAGACAAGGCTGTATTTCTGCTCTGCCAGAATAAATGGCATATGCAAATCCTCTTTAGTATTCCTTTTTTAGAAAGCCTGATTATTTGCTTTTTATGTTTATTTCTGTAAATTGATTAAAGAGGAATTTGTTTGTTTATACCCCAAATAAGACAATAGAGAATTGTAATTATATTTCACCACAGGCCTACAATTTCTGCTCTAGAGAATGTAATAGAACAATGGAGATACCTCCTCCTCCTCTGCAACTGAGAGCTGTGCTTTAGGCTGTTGGCAAGATCTCTGCTGTGCACACTCCACCAATCACGAAATGGGCCCTAGGATTAAGATTCCTACCTTTGGGCTGAGGGCCAAAAGCTGCTCAGTAATTGCAGCATGTTGCTTAGAATTGTGTTTGATAGGGAATTAATGACATGCGAAACAGTCTAATTTTGGATATCCTCTGTCTTATTGTGATTGAAAGACTCAAAATACATTCCAACCTGGGATTGGAGGTAGTTTTTATGAGGCAAAACTCCACCATTTTAAAAACAATATGGTGAGGTAGGACACTATAATTTCAATTTCAGAAAATGGGGAAATTGAATTTCAAAGAAAAAATAATATTCCCAAGGTCTCATACTAAGTAGGAACCAGAATTTGCATTCACACCCATGCTATCTGACTCTTGAATACCATGTTATTCCATCTCATCTTTGTGGAATGACTGTTATGAGCTGGGTACTCCACCACATGTTTCCACGAGTATCTATTTCATACATAGCACCTGGTCACCTGCCTGCTTATTCATAGTCACGTTTTCCATCCTCCCACTAGGTGTAGCCAAATGTCCAGGTCCTCACCAAGGAAATATGAGCAGCGGTAACTTTTTTATCACTCCCTTTAAAGAAACTTACTAAATTACTTGCCCTCCCATCTCTCTCATCCCTATTCCTCCAGACAAGAAGCCATACACATCACTGAGCCCAAGTCACCTATGTGGATAAAACAATGCCTCAGAAGAGGTGAGTGTCAAGACAGAACAGAGCCACCAACTCACTCTGGACCATTCTCCTGCCTTTGGACTATTACACAGAGACAAATCACTCTGTCTAAATCACTGTACTCTAAATCTTTTTTCTTCATTGATATAGTTTAACCTATAACCTGAAAAATAAAACTGTAAAGAACTTTATATGTACTATAGAGGAAAAAGTGGAGTCAAAGAGATGAAATAATTTGCCAAAGTTCATACAGCCAGTACATAGCAGAGTTAGGGCTTAAGCCCTGTCTTGGCCAACATTCTCACTACCATAATCCCAAAGGACTCACCACACAACTCAGAAGAAGGAAGATTTATTTGCTCACATCTTTTTGGAGATTCTGGGTTCAGTCCATGTGAGGCCGGGATCTGAAACTCAGGGCATGGCGGCGGGAAGCAGAGAGAGGGAGAGCCCGCAGAGTACTATTCTCACATCCTGGAGGCTGGAAGCAGAGAGAGCAAGCAAGAGGAGGAGAGGGCCACACACCCAAGGACCCCTCCTTAGCGACCATGCCCCGCTTCCAGCATTGCTACCTTGTTTCCATAAGGGATAGGGGACATTCTAAACCCAAACCATTATAAACCCCAATCCTGCCTTCATGTTCAGTGATTTTTTTCATCAAACTGTAATTGAGTTACAAAACTACTTTTCAAAGTTTACCAAGTATTAGTGCCCCCCTGTGAAGCTTATTACAATGCAGGTTCCTGAACCTCTTTTCCAGAGATTTGGATTAAGGAAGTCTTGGCCCATGTATCAAAATTTGCAATTCTCGTGGGCTGTCATATGAGATTACCTGCATATGGGCCACATTTTGAGTGGCACTAACAGCTCACTCCTTGCACAGAAATGATAGAGAAAACTTAGAGAAACATGACTTTAATTGGGACCTTAAGGTATTTGAGTTCAAAAGAGAGAAGCCCGGGGCATGACTGAAAGCAAAAGGAGAAAGAAATGGGTAATGATTATAGCAATGATTAAAGCCAGCATTTACTGTGGCCAAGCACTGTTTCAACTGTTACATGCATTAATAGATTTGATTCTAACAAACTCTCTATGAGGTCATTTTTAAAGTGCATCCCATACATGAGGAAACTGAGGCTTAAAAAGATTGGTTCCAGTGGTTACACAGTTATTATGTGTTGGAATTGGAAACATAAACTTACACTTGTCTGATTTCCAAACTCAGGTTCTTTTTAATCCCTGCATTTTACTAGGTTTATATTTTTCCTGGTGCCTAACTTCAGAATAATAGTTCTCTGATACTTACTATAAAGTAAACCCTGTTCACAAAGGAGTGCCTGGGAGATTTACTAACTCCTTTCTAAGAATAAACTAAAAATCTAATCTGGTCTTGGGCTAGATGAACTAAAATATACTTAGACTTCTCTGTGCTTCCGTTTTGCCCATTTGACTCATGATAATGCCTTGCAGATATGTTGCAAAAAAGATGACATGGGCAGGTTGCTAAAATTAAGAAAAAAGTCTTAGGAAGTAAATAAAGATAAAGATAAATCCATTCTTTACGCATGCCTGAGCGCATTGTATGTGTGTGTGTGTGTGTGCGTGTGTGTGTGTGTGTGTGTATGTGTGTGTGTGTGTTACTAGGGATTGAACAAAGTGGTAGTCTACTTCTGAGCTACACCTCCCCCCAGCCCAGCCCTATTTAATTTTTTATTTTGAATTGGAGTCTCTATACCTTGCTGTGCACTAGCGTGGAACCTGCAATTCTCCTGTCTCAGCCTTCCGGTAAATCCATTCTTAAACAGAGATAGAAATCGCTTCATAGTGAAGGGAAGGGAAAAGGCAGCTTTAAACCAAGCCTTTTAGATTCTTCAGTCTTGATGTCCTTTTCCATGCTGTACTTGTCCAAATATAATACAATTCCCACTGATTTCTGATCCCTTTCTGTCTGCTCCAAAATCTGATGGCATTTATGGCCTTGAGCCTCCTTTCAGCAAGAATGGCTGAGCTGAAGCAATTATGCAGAGAATGCTTTTGATCCCAGCCGGAGAAAGAGCTGAGACTTAGCAGTGATTTCTCTTGTCTGGTAATTTGAACTTTCCAAAGGACTAACTTCGGAATCTTAAGACCCTGATGAATGCTCAAAAATAATGAGTTAAAGGAGATATTGTGAGAGCCACGTAATGTTGAGATGAAGCGATTAACACAAGTGTTCTAAGCTGACTGGAGGGCATGGAGATATGTGAAAGTATATCCTAGGAAATGTCACTGCTGTCCAAGTGGTCAACCATGACATGTTGCATGTTGGAACCAATCCTAGCTGCTGACAGCATTCATCCCAAACATCAAGATCCTAATGGATCCATCTGAGACCCAAATTTGGGGGGGAAAAAAGGTAAATCCAAGTGGAAATGATTCTCTCTTAAAAAGCCAATACTCAAGCCGGGCGTGGTGGCGCATGCTTATAATCCCAGTACTTGGGAGGCTGAAACCAGAGGATCTGGGTTTGCGGCCAGCCTCAGCTACTTAGTGAGGCCCTCCACAACTTAGTGAGACCCTGTTTCAAAATAAAGGATGAAAAAATAGGGCTGGGGGTGTAGCTCAGAGTTAGAATGCCCCTGGGTTCAATCCCCAGTACCACAAAAAAAGCCAATCCCTCTTTTTATGTTAAAGTTGAAGCTGCCATGTCCTGGAGAGAACATGACTCTGTCCTGAGAATCAGAACTATGGAAACCAGGACTAGACACCAGCAGAGTGGGGGCATCACAACCCTGAGGTGGAGAATTCCCATCACATATAACACACCAACCACTACATTATTCAGAGTTGCCTCTCCTCTTCAGGAGAAAATGTATGTTGGGATGTCTGATCAGTGAAGTTTCATTATTTATTTCAGTTTTACATCTTGAATCTTTCTAAGAAGATTTGACATTTAGTAAAATATTGTGCAAAATGTGACACTGAATATAAAAGAGGACCAAGACCTTAGTGAGAAAGGATAAACTTTTGAATAAGAAAGCATTCATATTAGTCCTGCTCATTTGATCTTAGCCAGGAATGTTATCTGAGTGTCTACCTTATCTGCAAAGAGTTAAATGATTACTCATTTTATAAATTTGTTAGTAGGACTAAATTAAAAAGTCAAGATGGAAATTCTTTGTAAGTTGATTTTCATTACTCCTGTCTTCCCATATCCTCTGAAAACAAGTATCTTAAACTTGCAACTAAAATCTCTGACTCTCTTGGGTACCTCAGCTTGAGAAGCTTAACGTGAATCTTTTCAGAGACTCACCCATGCGTCTGTCTGCTTTCCATCTCAATTTCTTCCTGTCTGTGGTGTTATAAGTCCCCTTCCTGGGATGAGCTCTCTGGGTCCATGTGATTTCTCAGAAAGGTACTTTCCTTTCTAAACTCATCAGAACATATTCCTGCTGTGCCTTTAGTATACACTGAAAAGTGAGTCAGCTCACCCATGTCTCTCACAAAGTGCATTCATATTCTCTTACTGCTATAAAAGATTATCCTCTTAGTGTCTTAAAACTCAACCCATTTATTACCTTACAGTTCTGTAGGTTAGAAGTCTGGGGGGCTCAGCTTTTTTCTCTGCTCTGGTTCCCATGGCTAGGAATGCGTTCCTTCAAGGAGGCTCTAGGGGAGAATCTATCTCCAGGCTCACTCCGATTGTTGGAAACTTCTAGTACCATGTGGTGTCAGGCTGTGGTTCCCAGTTCTAATGAACTGTTGTCCAAAGGTCATTCTTAGTTTTTGGAGATCATGGGCTTAGCATGTGGTCCTCTTCAAAATCAGTAATAGCAGGTGTAGTCTTTCTCACTCTTCAAATCTCTCTGTCTCATCTGTCCTCTGATTCTTCTGTCACAGCTCTTTGATTCTAGTACTAGACATTTCTCTACATTTAAGGGCTAAAATGATGAGATTGGGCCCATGTAGACAATCCAACATAATCTCCCTATTTTAAGACGTGTAGCTTTAATTATATGTGTAGATTTCCTCCCTTGTATTTGATGGGATAACTAGGGGAGGGAATCTTCAGGGAGGAGAGAACTCATTCGAATTTTCTTACCACGCCAGGGCTTCCATTTCTTTCCCTACCCCAGTTTTCACTGAGCTGAAGAGTTTCTCACTTGGCATCTGTCCCCTCTCTCCTTGCAATGAAGTCAAAGACCTGAAAGCAATCTGTTCTGCCCTTTTCTTAACAGAATACCCTTTTGTCTTGGTATGAAGGAGTAGAAAAAGAACCTGTTTAAAATTATTTTTTTTTATTTTTGTGGTAGTGGGGATTGAACTCAGGCATTTTACCTCTGAGCTACATCCCCAGCCCTTTTGAAACAGGGTCTCATTATATTCCTGAAAGCCTTGCTATGTTGCCAAGGCTATCCTCAAACCTGCGATCATCCTGTCTTATCCTCCCAAGTACTGGGATTATAGGTGTACACCACCACACCTGTTAGTACCTGTTTTTTAAATCCCTGCTTTTGCATGTACTACCAGGAGCACTAAACCTATCCACACTTCCTTTCTATCACGTGTAAAATAGAATTTGAAGGAAGAAATTCTCTGATTTGATGCAACATGGATAAATGTAGATGACATTATGTTAAGCAAAATAAGCCAGACATGGGAAGACAGATATCACATGATGTCACTCTTATGAGGCATCTAAAGGTAATCAGATGCAGAAGCAGAGAACAGAGTGGTTATTAAAGGCTGGGGGTTGGAGGAAATGAAGAGATGTTGGTCAAATTATTTCAGTTAGACAGGAAGAATTACTGTTTTGAGATCTATTGCATTGCATAATTAATAATAGCACACTGTGTATTTCAATAGCTATTTCATAGCATATAATTGATAATAGCATAGTGTGTATTTCAAAATTGCCAAGAGTAAATTTTAAATGTTTTCAACATTTGACTAACTTGATTCAATAACTGCATATTTTATACATATGCATGTATAATATCACTCCATATTATAACATCACTCAGCCAGACTCACTCTTGCATCTGTGATCAGTGGTCACATAACCATTATGCTGACTTAGGAAGAACTCAGGTGAGATCGTCTGTACTTCAAGTGATTTTTCACTCTTCATCAGGTTTATCTGGGCTTAATAGCATAGTGGCCACATTGTTCCAAGAGAACAAAGAGGGTTTTGCAAGATCTCTTGAGGTCCAGGCTTGGAACGGGAGCACCCTTGCTACTTCTCCTATCAACTAGCCAAAAACAAGGATTCAAGGGATGTGGAAGTAAACTTCACAATGGTAAGAGCTGCAAAGTGCAAAATCATATTGTAAGAGGCATGGATATAGGCTAGAAAGTGATGGAGAGTTTGCTTCATTTTGCAACCAATAAGCCAATAAGAGCTACCATCCTGTGTACTACATTATTTTCTCCCCCTCTGTTCTGCTGTGGCCATTTGCTGGTAGAAAACACTAATGATCTAGAAAAAAAGATTACATATGAAAATGCTACAACCACATTTTCCTGGCATTATTCCTTTATTTATAATCACACATGGACTAATTCAGATTACAAAAGCATATGTTGCAGCAGAACAGACCACCACAATTTGTGAATGATTTTACTAAAAAATATTTTGGGAAAATTTAAGGTTATCTTTGTATTAACAGCTATCTCACTGATGCACATTTCAACATGTTTCCTTGACTTGAGAACAAGTAAGTGAAGTTATATCAATAGCATAGTTTCTCAACCTCAGCCCGTTAATATTTGGGGCCAGATAATTTTTTGATGTATGTGTTTATTCTATGCACTGTAGGACATTTAGCAACATCCCTGGCCTCTACCCACTAGCATGTACCCTAGGTTTTGACAACCAAAATTGCCTCCAGATACCTTCAAGTGCCCCCTGTGTGGAGGAGCAATCACCCCCAGTTGAGAATCATTGAACTAAAGGATCAGAAATGTGCACGACCCACAGCCTATTGTAACTAAGCCACAACTATTTATCAGTTTCAAGATTTCATGTAAACATCATCTGTTAATGTGTCACAATAAAGAAAAATTGAAGATCACTGTGCTTGAGAAAGGCAGACTATATTTAGAAGAGAATGATAATTCTCCAGTCTGCACATTACCTCCCGTAATGAGCGAGCACTGCCTACACCTGGCCTTTCTCTGAGCCATCATTTTTCAGTGATTACTGATTGGGAAGAGGAATTGATTGTGCACCCAGTTCCTGTCCATTTACTTTTCCCTTGAGAGCAAACGACTTACACATTCTGCTCCACTTGGGACAGTTGGGGAAGAGAAAGTTAATACAAAGAAATGTTTTAACCTAGTGCATTGGTCAGGATAATGGAGAAATGGATAACAAAATTTGGTTTGGGGCAAAATACATGCAAAGTAGTTCTTAAGCATTTTATAAGCCCAAGGCACATGACCTCAGTGGCCTTCAGGAAACTGTAGCTGGTTTTTATGGTTGTTTGGTTAACTTTGAACCGTTTAAACCTCAGCAGATGGAGTGAGGCCTAAAGCAATTGGTAATAGCTTTTTGTCCATTATAGGATATTATAGGTTAAAGTAGCTTTAATTTCAAGCTAGTCTTTTATACAAGCAACAATGTATGCCCTGCTTATTTTAGAGAAAGCAAGCTGGGCCAGGTGTAGTGGTACACAACTATAATCCCAGTACTTGGGAGGCTAAGATTGAAAGATGGCTGGTTTGAGGCCAGTCTCAGTAACTTAATGAGACCCTGTTTCAAAATAAAAAATAAAAAGGGCTGAGGGGTGTCACTTGGAGGTAGAATGTCCCTGGGATCAATCCCAAGTACTAAAGAAGCAAGAAAGAAAGAAAAGAAAAAAACAAGTGTTCACAAAGGTATGAGTTATAGGCATCAGCAACTCAGGAAATGCATAGATCTTAGGCCTAGGAGAGGGGCAGGCAAAGAGCCTCAAAAAAAGTTTTTAGGCCTAGCATGATGGCACATACCTGTAATCCCGGTATTTGGGAGGCTGACGGGAGGATTGCAGGTTCAAGGGCAGCCTAGATGCCTTAGTGAGACCTTCTTTAAAAAAAAAAGAAAAAACCTTTATAAAGGGCTGGGGTAGAATGCTCCTGAGTTCAATCCCCAGTACCACACACACACATATGCACACACACACACACACACACACACACACACACACACAAATGTGTTTTGACTCACATTCAGCAAAGACAGAAAGTAAAGTTACTTGGACTTCCACAAAGGCACCAGCTGCAGCACCCCAATTACCAAAGTACAGGGTACAGGGCCTTCAACCAGGTGACTGTGGCTTCAGAAAATGTCTGTCAGGATCAGCTAATTTCATATGAAAGAAAACCCCTCTCCTAAGAGGAGTTTTTATACCTGAGCCATTTCATACAAAACAATTGCAGGTACTGACACATGCTGTGTTAGTAGACACATCCCACACCCTTTTGAGTAGTGAGGAATGGAAATCCTAGGCTCAAAGGGAGAAGAGAAATGACAATGAAGAGTTTCCCAGCATACCAGTGTACCAGATGAAAAATAAAGCCATGTCCTTTATGACAGGGACAGTTGCAAATTTATGTTTCTAAATTTGCAAAAAAGAAAAACAGAATCAGAAATGCTTCAAATGTAAGGAAGGAGGCGATTTAACTTGCTATCTTGGTATCTTTTCTCTTTCACATATAGTAAATCAATAATGCCAAGATTATCATCCTGGTTGATTTGGACATGTGACCAGATAACTAGCATTGTCTCTAGTCTGAAACATAAAAGCTTTTCTCCATCTTCCCTCCTTCATGTCAGTCCCACCAGGTCCCTGTTGTCATCCTTGGTAACAGTAAGTACATAATTTGGTCTGGGATAACTTATCCAGGGTTGGGGATTGAATCATTTTCAAAATTTCTTGGGCATGGGCCAGTGCTGTGATGATCATATACGTCTTGCTATGTTACTTTAAAAGGTAGGCACATAAGAGCATTGTGTTGAACAAATAAAGCCTCTAAAGTCCTGAAGGATTCATTGCAACTATTCCAGTGGAAGACTGCCTGGGTGTCAGCTACTGAAGGAATCCTAATTCCAACACAGTATGGATAATCCCTCTGGCTGAGATTAAGCTGATATGAATTTGGAGAGGAAATGATGAAAGCCAAGGAATGTGAATTTCAAATCTAATTCCTTTGAACTTTAAAGTCACTGGACTTTAACCTGCAAATAGATTTACATTTTGAACTCTATTTTCCACCCTGTTTTGAGAAATATTTGTAACTAAATTAGCAGCAATTAAATTTAGACATTTTATTATTATAGTATTATAATATTGTCATTTGATCTTTTTGAAGAACCTATGATTATGTTGGCAAAACAGATGAATAGATTGGAGTGGGAAATAATGGCCTGAAAATGAAATTAATGTGTAGTTTGGACCAATTTCAAAGCTTTCTGGGGTCAAAAGCTACAGTGTCCACTAGTGGTTCCAGGATGAAATTCAAATAATTAGTGGTTAGTATTTTGGAAGTATGTTCAAGACAGTGAACAAAAAAGGCTATCCCGAAAGATGGCAGATCAACAGGCCCGAGGAAGATATTGATAACACAGGCTTGTCCTTGGCTTAATGGATAAGCCAAGTATATGAGAGAATGAGAAGCCAGGGAATGCGACAGGTGAGGAAATTTGATGTTTTCTTCTGGGTGCAGAGAATTTAGTTAGTGTAATACTACTGACCTCCTTTCTACCTGTCAAGCAACCTTTCCCCAATAAAAGGAGGTAAAGTTTTTTTTCTTTTCTGTGGTACTGGGGAATGAACATCAGGACTTTCAACCTCTGAGCTGCACCCCCAGTCCAATTTTATTTTGAAACAGGGACTCACTTATTTGCTATGGGTCTTGCTAAATTGCTGAGAATGGACTCAAACCTGCAATCCTCCTGTCTCAGCCACCCAAGTACTGGGATTACAGGTGTGCACCACCACACCTGACTGAGGTGACCTTTTTTATTGCAAAGCTAAGGGGGTATAAAATGAGTGAGCTCATACCAGTTTCTTCCTCTCTCTGTTAAGAATGATCTTGTCTTTAAAGAGATCATGTGTTTTTGATTGTTTAGTCTTTTGATAGACATAATAGGAAAAGCCTTACAGGGACATGTCTGTATGCATACGGGACACTACCCTCAGGAGCTCAGCCTGTGCCTCTCATTTAGTGGATATCACTTCTTATTCTGAAGTTTTTCACTGA
This sequence comes from Glis glis, assembly GCA_004027185.1. Taxonomy (NCBI): domain Eukaryota; kingdom Metazoa; phylum Chordata; class Mammalia; order Rodentia; family Gliridae; genus Glis; species Glis glis. The sequence goes on from PVJS01026741.1 coordinate 14,895, forward strand.
AAATAAAATTGCCTACAAAATAAAGTCACATTCTCTAACATATTCTTTCTCAGTAATAAAGGTGAAATATGGTCTCTCATTTGCCTTAATTTGGCTTATTTTTCAAATGGTTTAGAACTCAGAAAAGTAAAGAGGGATGCTACTTATTGCACCTCTTAAATTTTCTAAAAGCTGACATTTTTTTCCTGATGAACCTTTCAATGTTTCTTTCTATTTTTTTAAATTTGGCTCCAGGATCCTTATTGCTTTTAGCCATTCCATGTCCCCAAAGTATAGATGTAAAATGTGGTATATGAGAGACTATTAATTGTTCCCAGAATCCATTTCTCTTTCTTCCTCTTGGTATTATAATTCTTCAGGTTTTGCAGGCTCTCAGCATCTAGCTAGCAAGTACTTTTTCCCATCCTCCTTCCTTCTGGGTGTTGCAGTGTCTAATTTATGGCCAAAGAGGTGTGAGCAGAGGTGATGTGGACACTGGGACAGATCCTTAGAAGGAAGCTGCTTGTCATAAACATTTCCTTTCCTTTCTCCCATAGATTAGAACACAGAAATAGTGGTGGTGAGCCAGCTTCACCCATGAGGACATAGACAACACTTTCAGCAATGTTACTCTAAGTTGCAGTGCATGAGGAGATAATCAGCTTGCATGTAGCATAATTCAAAATATAGCTTTCTTTACTGTGAAAGCCTGGCTAAGAAAAAATAATCAACAGGGTAAAGCTTAGGGTGTGCTTAGGTATGTGATTATTTTACATACTAACCTAAGTTCCCAATCTTACTGCAGACCAGTGGCAAAGAGTCAATAGACACTATTTTGAAAGAATTGCCTAAGGATATGGCCTAGCAATATAGCCAAAGAAATAAGGGTCACCTGAAAATGTGTGGAGCCAGAGCTACCTTATTCCCGGGAGAAATAGTTGGGATGCATTCCCTCTTGTTGGACCTTCTGTTATTTAACCTGCACTAGAGCAACTGAAACCCAAATCAGTACCTTCTGAACAGCAATCTTACCCCATTAATCAACCAGTGTGTGTGCATCAACCAGTGTGTGTGTGTGTGTGTGTGTGTGTGTGTGTGTGTGTGTGTGTGTGCACATACTAGGGATTGAGCCCAGGAGCATTCTACCTCTCATCTACATCCCCAGCCCTCTTTTAAAAAGCTTTTTATTTTGAAACAGGGTCTCACTAAGTTGCTGAGTCTTGCCTCAAACCTGTGATCCTCCTGTCTCAGCCCCCCAAATACTAGGATTACAGGTGTGCACCACTGCACCAGCTTTCCATTTTGATCTTTGTCCCTATGTAAGCTACAGGGCTGGTGCTGTTTCATCAGTATCTGAGGAAGTGTGTTAAACAGATTGATACCCTCTTCATCATTTTCTTATAGACTTTGACACAAGTCCTTGGAAAGCAAGGGAGAAGACAAAAAGCTATTTCAAATTACATTAACAGTAAGAATAATAATATTTGAAATGGAAAAACCATTTTCTACTTGTTACTACTCAATTACAATAGATCTCCACTTTACATGATCATCATCATTCTTTGGCACAGTTATTCTCTCTCTCTTTCTCCTCTCTTTCACATACACACACATACACACACACGCACACACACATGCACACACATACACACTCCATATGTAGTAAAAAACTACCATGTATAAAATTATCTATAATTCCTAAGATAAACATTTGTTAAAACAGAAATTATTACAAGTAAGTCAGCTGTAGGTTAAACATTTTAAAAAATGTATTCCTTGAATGCCACAGGGTACACAGTTATATTATTTGAAGTAATGCTGGACATAAAGGATAAGGTCAAGGGCAATGGGCAGCAATAACTTCATAAGGTTCATAGTTTATAACTATTATTTTTCAATTATTAAAATTTTGGAACACCTCAAGCACAAGTCAAAACAATATAACAACAAATCAGGGATCCCAGAAGTAGACCTCAGCTACAACTTATCAGATCTGTGCTGGGAAATCATATTTATCCAAAATAGACTATAATTTTAGCATGGAACAAATGCATTCTAAATACACATTTTACTTCCCATACTTGGTTTTCTGTTTCTTTAACTCATGCCATTATTTAGCATAATCCAGTAGAAAGGTTTCTGCTTTCGGGGTTGGCAATTTTATTTTTCTTTCTGTTGTGATTCTATGCGGAACGGGATGATTTTGAGCTTATATACAGCCATGACCAGAGGAGCAGAGAGAGTCTCAAATCTGTGGAGAGCTGGTGTTCAATTAGCAAGAGGGGAATTCACACTGAAACCTTCATTAGCAAGATCCGATAAGCTAGGAGCTCAGGATCCAACAGCAAGAGTGAAAATAACCAGGAAAATGAAGGCAGAATCAAGAGATGTAAAATGAGAAGATTAACAGGGAAGACGCAAACATAATGGGCTCCTGCAGAGAAAAAGTTTGAAAATCAGGATCAGAGCTGGGACTAAGGTGAAATAAGTAGAGTGCTCAACTCGGGAGAAAAGCTGAAGGAAGTCGCAAAAATATCAATAACCTAGAGAAATAATATTCCAATGCAGCATTTTAAAACTCAAAATGCAAAAATATCCATGATGTACAAAACACCAAAATTTTAAATAAGTATAGGGTCCAACTTTGTATGTATACATCCCTGCCTAACTTGTCTTATTCTAATCCTAGCTGTTATTTAAAGTATCATGATGAATCTCATAATTGTGTACAATTTACAGTACACCAGTAAAAAACACAAGCAAATAAAACAAAATTCTGATTTGCATTTATCATGGAATGTTTTATATGAATTTTGCTTTTTAAAAAATATTGCAGTGTTGCAGCTCTTTTAGAATTTGTCTAGCAGGCTTTCTGGCTTTAGCCGGAAGGCCCCCTTACCGAATTTGTGCACGATAGAATTCTTGTGTTTTAAGGTCGAGTGGTTTGTCTGGTTACTACCGGGCTGTTTGAAAATCTGGGCGTAAGGCTTAAGGCTACGCTGGAAAACTTCCGGCTCCAGCAGATATTGCTTCCCTTCCGCCTTTGCCGCATCGGAAGCTGCTCTAGAAGGTGGCTTGTTTCTCCTGATTCTTTTTTTATACCTCCACAGCACGTGCAGCTTCTGTCGTCCTATGGCGCCCCTGAGCGCGGAGCAGGTAAGGTGGTCCTGGCGGAGGTGATATAGGCGTTCTCGGCCCCGGAGAACGCCGTGCGCATGGACGAGGCTAGAGACAGTGCGTGCAACGACATGGGCAAGATGCTGCAGTTCCTGCTGCCCGTGGCCACGCAGATCCAGCAGGAGGTTATCAAAGCCTATGGCTTCAGCTGTGACGGGGAAGGTGTCCTTAAATTTGCCCGCTTGGTTAAGTCCTATGAAGCCCAGGATCCTGAGATTGCCAGCCTGTCAGGCAAGCTGAAGGCTCTGTTCCTGCCGCCCATGACACTGCCGCCCCATGGGCCTGCTTCTGGTGGCAGCGTGGCTGCCTCCTGAGAGTTGGCCTTCCCCTGTGCTGCTGCCCTCCCCTCCCCCCACGAAGGAAGATCTGGGTGTTCCAGAGGACAATAAACGTGTCCGTGATTTAAAAAAAATATTGCAAACCAGGTGTGATGGTGCATGTCAGTAATCCCAGTATTTGGGAAGCTGAGACAGGAGGATTGCAGGTTCAAAGCAAGTTTTAGCAACTTAGCAAGACCCTGTTTCAAAATAAAAAATAAAAAGGGCTGGAGTATAGCTTGGAGGTAGAATGCCCTTGTGTTCAATCCCCAGTACCACACACACGCACACAAAAAATTGCAATAAAAGACTAGTTACCTTGATTATTGAGTTTATTGGTGCTCTCTTACATTTTACACACAAGTGTTTCACTCATCAAAGTCCCAGCCATGAGGAGGAGGTTCATATTCCTATCTTAGCCAGAGAACAGACTTGCTACATTATAGTAGAAAAGAAATGTATTGCTTTTTATTTAATTCTGTAAAATGGAAAGCTTAGGCTTGATGATCACTAATATCTCTTCCACCTCTGACATTCTCCTGGTGGTCTGGGAAAGGCACTGGGATAGAGGAGCCTTAGATCCCCGGGGCATCATATGAACATGTATGTATAAGTAACCTGGGGCTTTCAGAGGAAGCAGGGTTGACAGGTGAAGAGTTAGGAAACCCAAAGCTGGCAGCTGACCCTAGATGTCACCGCTGAGTTCCTTGTGTTTTGGACTTTGTTCCTTTTCCTCTTGAATGCCAAGACAAACATTTAAAGAATGCTGGCACGAGATGGTAAGGGACAGCCTGAATCCCCGAGCAGCAGCTAAATGTCCCTTTTGAGCCCTTGTACTTGAAACACAAGCAGAGCAACCAAGTGTAAGAAGTCATGACGACTCTCAGGTGGGTGGTAAAAAGGCTTATAGTACACCAGGGCCGCAATCCGGTGGGGGAATACCCAGTTTTGTGCAAAGTTCTCCACTAATTCTCACTCCAGTGATGCTTCCTGCCTGGTTATCAGTTTGCTTTTTCAGCTGACTAGATTTCAAGATATTGAAAAGCAATAAGGGAGTGGAGACGAGCCTCAGAGCTGAGCTCTGCTGGATTTAATTGGCTGTGGGATGCTCCAGCAGAGAAGAGAAAGGCCGGCAGGGCAGTCCCAGAATGCTGATGTGTTGATGTAGCTGTAATGAGGCAGGAAGAACATTGCTTCGAGGGTGTTTTCCAGATGGGTTTATTTTGTTGAAATCAAGTCAGGAAAGGCAGGAGGACCCTGCAAATTGTATTTTCATGCTTGGAAATGGCAGGGCTGCCATGAGTGTGTCTGCAGATTTCAGGAATCCTGAACTAATGTGCAACTCAGAATGTGCAAGAAAAGTGACCTCAGTTCTTACCACACCTGGTCACTTTTTTTTCTTGCTACTTCCACACCTGCCTGATAACTGGGTAACATGGACACTGTGTTTCAGTAGGGCATTGGAAGCTGATGGTTCTTTCTTGATTCAATTCTATAGAGACTTATCAAAGGGCAAGACACATCGGAGCAAGACATAGGTTCTCGTATTTGGAGAAGTGAGGGTAGGAACATTACATTTTTGGAAGATTGATTTTAAATGCATTTTTTTTGGTGGTGGTGGTATGGGGTATGAACCCAGGGGCATTCTACCTTTGAGCTATATCCCCAACCCTTTTAATTTTTTGTTTTGAAACAGGTTCTCACTAGGTTGCTGAGAGTCTCACTAAGTTGTTAGGCTATCCTTGAACCTGCAATCCTCCTGTCTCAGCCTCCCAAGTACTGGAATTACAGGTGTGTGACACCACACCCAGCTTTTAAGCGCAATTTTGAAGGACCATCCTTTGAGTACAGACTTAGTCTATCTCACAGTCTTACTTGACTTTTCTCAAATACAATAATGTCTTGGGAGGCTGAGACAAAAGGTCTGCAGGTTTGAGGCTAGCCTCAGCAGCTTATCAAGGCCCTCAGCGGCTTAGTGAGACCCAGTTTCAAAATAAAAATGAAATAAGGCTGGGGATGTAGCTCAGAGTTAAAGCACCTTGGGTTCAACCCCCAGTACCACACACCAAAAAAAAAAAAGTTGTTCTTCTTGAGTGTGGTAGATCAGATGCATATTTTCATTGCTGTGACTTCTTTAAATCCAACTCAGGTATCTGAAATGTGTTTTTTAAGTCCATGTTAAAAGGAAACAACAATCTACCTGAAATAACTACACAGGTTTGGTAGATGGATATATGATAGATGAGAAGGCCTTAGAAATAGAAAGAGCCGGTTATCCTCTGGTGGCTGGGATGGGGTAGAGTTTAAAACAAAGGAATTGGTTGAAAATATTTATAAGATGCCTACAGTGCCTCCTCCCCCAGCCGACAGAGCAGGGTGACTCTACCTTATCTACCTTTGTCAAAGAATTTGTGCTCTGGAGAATTTAAACCCAAAAGACCTGACCAGTCACAGCTGGTTGTGGAGGAGAAACATTTCAAAAATGGGAAAAATAAGTGAAAGTGTATATTTGAATAGTAGAGAAAACCCTATCTCCTTATTCACTTCCCAGAATAGAACACAGCTTCCAAGCTTATAAGCCCTTACATAAGGTATGTAGAGGCTAATCTGCATGTACAGAGACTGATACATGGTGGCTTCAGTAAGAAAGCTCTCTTCCATAAGAAAGTTTCTGTCCATATTAAACAATTTAAGGAAATCCTCTCCGAAGGAATAAACCAATGTACAAATATTTACCTGCACCTACTGACATCTGCAGGACCCCAAAACAGCCAGTTCCCCTGATCAGCCACTTTGTGATGAGTGACATCACTGAGCAGCTTCCACCCTGGCAAAGAGGTTTCCAGCTTTCTGAATGAGTCTCAGCTATGTATCAGAGGTAACCTCTTAACATGAGTCAGAGACCAACATAAATGATGAAAAAAGGAAAAATACCAAGGAAGAGGAAATGTAGGGACTAAATAAACAAGTAATGAAATGATCTTTATACCTCCAAAGAAATGAGAGAACATATTTTATCTACTAAAGAATAGAAATGGTAGTAATTACCAGAGGAAAGGTAAGGATTTTAGCTCTCTAACTTTTACCCTAAAGGATTAAGTATATAAAGTCTCAGTAAATATGCTTTAAAAATCAACTCAAGTCTGATGACCCAGTTTATCTGTGTATCTACCTTAAAGAATAGAGCCAGACTATCATAGAAATGCATGCATATCTATGTTTATAGCTGTACAATTCATAATTGCCAAACTATGGAATCAGCTGAGATGTCCATCAACAGATGAATGGATTACAAAATTATGGGATATACACAATGGAATTCTACTCAGTCATAAAAACGAACAAAATTATGCCATTTTCAGGTAAATGGATGGAACTGTAGAATATTATGTTAAGTGAGATTAGTCAGTCACTAAAAGTGAAGGGTCATATGTTCTCCCTCATATGTGGAAGTTAAGGAGAAAATGAGACAGGAGGGACTCCAGACAAAGGAGGAGAAACCTAAGTGGAGTGAAGGAGGGGACCTAACTGAGGGAGGCAGGAGGGGGGAGGAAAACTTGCAGAGGGAAACACCTCAGTGGTCATGGTGTACATATACAAACTTATCAAAGCCAATCACTGTGCTGAGCATGGGAAGGGGGAGGGGAAGGGAATGGGGTGGAAACTGGGGGAGGGCTCAAAAAGTACTGTGTGCATGTATGACTCTATCACCCCGAGCTTCATCAAGATGTATGATTACAATACACCAGTAAAATAAAATAATTATTTGTGTTGCAAAAGAAAACAATCAACACTTTGTAGACAATATAATTCACTATTCCTACAGTGTATCATCAACAGTGTTAGAGGTAAAATAAAATAATCCTGGCATGGTGGCACACATCTGTAATGCCAGTACTTGCAAGGCTGAGACAGGAGGATCTCAGGTTCGAGGCCAACCTTGGCAACTTAGAGAGGCCCTCAGCAACCTAGCGAGACCCCGTTTCAAAATAATAAAAGATAAAATAGGGCTGGAGATGTAGCTCAGAGGTAGAAACCTCCTGGGTTAAATTCCCAGTACCAAAAATAAATAAATACACAAATACAGATTTTCTAGAGAGTCTAAGAAGCAGGCAAGTGAAATCCATAATCAAACAAAGAAACCAATAGAAATTGGTACGAAGATGCTCCTGTCATTAGAATTAGAAGAAAATACTTACAAACAAGCTATCATAAATATATTCAAGGACATAAAGAGGATATAATGAGAGAACATATGGACAAGCTCAGCAGAAAAATAGAACTTAAATTCTATTTTAAATTCTGTTTGAAACAACCAATTGGAAACTTTAGACAGAAAACCATAACTTTGAAAGGGAAAATTCACAGGTTGACTTTAAAGGCACATTGGATATTGAAAAATAAAGGGTCAAAAAATTAAAGACAGACTAATAGAAATTATTCAATCTTGAGAGAAAAAAAATTTAAAAATGAAAAGTCTCAGGACTTATGAGGTATAAAAAGTAGTCTAAATATTGTAATATGACTCTCAGGAGAAACAGAAGAAAGAATAGTGCAGTGAAAATTTTTAAAAAATAAGGGAATAAAACCTAATTTTTTTTAAAAAATGTAGTAAAACATTATAAATCTACAGGACTAAGAAGTTCAGAATATACCTAGTAACACAAAGACCTCTATAAGAAAATTATAAAACACTACAAAAAGGAAGTAGAAGTTTCCATTTGGTTGTTTTTAAATTAAATTTAAGTTCTATTTTTCTACTGAGCTTGTCCCCATATGTTCTCTCATTATATCCTTTTTACGTTCTTGAATATATTTACAACACCTTGTTTATAAGTAGTTTCTGTTAATTCTACCTTCAGGAGCATCTTGATATATCTATTTCTACTGACTTCCTTTTTTCATTTGGAAAGCCCTTCCAATGTTCATGGATAGGCAGAATAACTATTGCTAAAATGGGCAAATTATAAAAAATGACCTACAGATTCACTGCAATCCCCATCAAACTATCAATGACATTCTTCACAGAATGAGAAAATGCAAACCTGAAATTTATATGGAATAAAAGACACAGAATAAAAGACACGGCATGGCCACAGCAATTCTGAGCAAAAAGAGAAGTGCCAGAGGCATCACAAGACCCAATTTTAAGTCATCTACAGAGTCAGAGTAACACAAACAGCATGGTACTGGCATAAAAACAGACACGTAGACAAATGGAATAGAAGAGAAAACAGAGACAAGGCCACACATAGTCATCTGACCCCTGACAAAAGCACCAGAAACATATGTTGGAGAAAAGAGATCCTTCTCAACAAATGGTGCTGGGAAAGCTGGATATTCATATGCAGAAATATGAAGCTAAATTCTTCTCTCTCACCCTGCACAAAAGTCAACTCAAAATAGATAAAACACCTAGATAGAAGACCAGAAACTTTGCAAATGCTAGAAGTAAACAAGGTCAATACTACAACATACAAGCATGGGCAATGAGTTCCTGCATAGGACCACTACAACTCGGGAAACAATACCAAAATCAATGAGCAAGACGGCCAAAGCTTCTGCACAGCAAAGGCAACTGTTAACAGAGTGAAGAGAAAACCTACAGAAGAGGAGAAGACCTTTGCTAGCTATCTTTCCAACAAGGAATTAATACCCAGAATACAAAACAAATGCAAAAAGCTCAGCACCAAAACAACAGATAAACCCATTCAGTGAATGGGCAAAGGAACTAAGCAGACACTTCTCAAAAGGAGAAGTACTAATGGCTGAAAATTACACAAAAAAATGTTTAACATCTTTAGCCGTCAGTGAAATGAAAATGAAAACTACAGAGATTCCAGCTCCTTCCTATCAGAATGACAATCATGAAGAATAACAACGCTGGCAAGGATGTGGGGGCAAAGGAACTCTTATGCAGTGTTGGTGGGAATATAAATTAGTACAATCAGCCACTTGAATCATCACACTTAGGTCACACTTAATAGTGAAATACTGAACACTATCTACCCATGAGCAAGTAAGTACAGAGCAAGTGCTATCTTTACTCACCCCTTCTAGACAAGAGTTTTTGAAGGTCCTAGATATTGCGTGATGGAAGAAGAAAAATATATGAAAAGCATAAAGATTGAACAAAAGGAAGCAAAATTCTTTAGTCACATATGACATGAATATTTACATAGAAATTCCTAAGTAGACTAAAAGGATAAAAAAGAAACTACCAGAACTAATAAGTGAGTTTAGTAACATCTTAAAATAAAGGTCACTATACAAAAATCCATTTTATTTCTACATATGTGCAACAAACAATTGGAAAAATAAATTTTATATATTTTCCTTTTGAACATGATAAAATATTAAATATGCAAGGATTAAGTTAAGCAAACAATGTTTACAACCTTTGCAGGAGAAAAAAAAATCAAAGTATTCCTGAAAGAAATTAAAGTACACCTACATAAATAGAGACAATATACAATTTCATGGATTGGAAGACTCAGTTTTGTGGAAGAATATTGTTTCTGTTTTAATTTCTTCTTTTATCTGAATTTTCCAATATTTCTACAATTATTAAATTTTTGAAATAAAAATTTGAGTTAAATAATTAAGAACTGTGCCTTATAGAGCTAACATTATACAAGTAAAATAAGATATTAAAATATCAGAAAATCATTAAAATGGCAATTTTCCCTAAATTGACTAATGGATCTAATGCAATTCTAAACAAGTTCCAGCAAGCTTTGTTTTGGATTTTGCCTTTTAGAACTAAAAAAATTTAATTATAAAATGATTGTGGAAGGTAATAAAAAAATAAGGTAACCAAAACATTCTTGGAAAATAAGAATAAACTCAGAGAACTCATGCTACTTGATTTCAAGGATTACTGCAAAGCTACTGTAATGAAGACTGGAGAAGTTGGCACAAAGTAGACATCTAGGTTAATGTAACAAAAGGAGAGAGAGTATAGAAATGGAAGTACACACACTTATTCAACTGATTTTCAACAAAAATGACAAGGCAATTCAGTGGAGGAAATAAAAATCATTTTGAAGAGTGCTACTATAATTGGAAATTCATATTAATAAGAAATAAACTTCACTTCTACCTCATACCATATGGGAATTATTTTTATATCAACTGCAATTACATCATAGAGCTAACTGTAAGAACTAAAATTATAAACCATATTGATAAAATTTTAGGAAAAGGTCTGAAATTTGGGTGTAGTCAAATACTTTACAAAAAAGCAATAAATATAAAAGTGAATGTGTTTAACTCTATCAAAGTTAAAAAACTTTTGGTTTATCAAAGATACTGTTATCAATGAAAAGGAAATTGGTAGAGAGAAAGCATTTTCAATACTTGTATTTGAAAGAGGATTTGTATCCAGGATATGTAAAAGAAAAAAATCACACAAGAGTATTGTAATAGGTTGGCACAAGTTTTGGAAGTTGCTTCATCTAACAAGATATTCAAGTGGTCAAAAAGTACATGAGAAAATCTCTACATCATTAGTTACTAGACAAATAGACAAATGTAAAGTAAAATAGCAATGTGATACCACTTCACTCTGAGTAGATATGCTAAAAGTATAGACTGACAGCATCATAAATTGGTGAGGAGACGAAACAATGAGATTTATATACATTGCTAGTGGAGGGATAAAACAGTACTGATGCTTTAGAAAACTCTCTGGCAGTTTAATACAAGTTTAAATATACTCCTAACACAGCCAGCCGGCAATCCCACTTCTAGGTAGAAATAAAAATATATGTTCATAAAATGAATGCACAATAATACTTATAGAAGCTCTATTCATAATAATCCATAACTAAGGGTGGTATGGGAGCAGAGACTCAAATTTTGCCCACTAAAAATAGATAAGTTGTATTATATTTATATAACGGAATGCTACAGAACAATAAAAACAAATGAATCGTGGAAATATCCAATAGTATAGATGAATCAAAAATATGGTGAATGAAATAATCTAGATGTAAGAGAAAAGATACTATATGAAATGCAAATATAAACTACTCTGTGGTGATGTAAATCAAGAGTTGTGACACCAGGTGTGGTGGCACACACTTGGAATCCCAGTACTTGGGAGACTGAGACAGGAGGATGGCAGGTTGAAGGACAGCCTCAGCAAATAGTGAGACTCTCATCAACCTAGCAAGATTCTGTTTCAAAATAAAAATAAAAATAGGAGCCAGGCGTGGTGGCGCACGCTTGTAATCCCAGTACTTTGGGAGGCGGAGACCGGAGGATCCCGGTTCGTGGCCAGCCTCACCTCTCTCTCTCTCTCTCTCCCTGTCTCTCTCTCTCTCTCTACCTAGTGAGGCCCTCCACAACTTCGTGAGACCCGGTTTCAAAATAAAGTATAAAAAACAGGGCCGGGGG
>PVJS01026742.1:8861-26869 GCA_004027185.1 Glis glis
GGTACCGGGGATTGAACCCAGGGGCATTCTACCTCTGCGCTACACCCCCGGCCCTATTTTTTATACTTAATTTTTGAGAACAGGTCTCACGAAGTTGAGGAGGGCCTCACTATGTAGAGAGAGAGAAAGAGAGAGACAGGGAGAGAGAGAGAGAGAGAGAGCTGAGGCTGGCTGGAAACCCCATCCTCCGGTCTCCACCTCCCAAAGTACTGAGATTACAAGCGTGCGCCACCACGCCCGGCCAGGAAACATTATTTCAATGGAAACAATGTATGTACACAAAATTATCAATGGGAGGAGGAGGGAGAAGGGTGAGAGCTGGAGGGAAGCTCACCAAGTGCTTGTGCATGTATGTTTCTAGTGCTCTGAACTTCAACATGATGTATAATTACAATATACCAATAAAAAAATAGATTGGCATCTCTGGTTGTGACATGGCTATCCTGGTGAGGAAACTGGTTGGAAATTATAATCTCAGCTCTCTGTTTTTAGGTGGAGTCTAATGAAACTCATTTAGTCCTGAAAGAAAATATATAATGCTTAGATCCATAATCTGAAAGTGTTTACATATATATATATATATATATATATTTTTCAGTACTGGGGAATGAACTCAGGGGCATTCTACCTCTGAGCTATATCCCCCTATTTTTTATTCTTTATTTTGGAACAGGGTCTCACTAAGTTGCGGAGGGCCTCAAAAAGTAGCTGAGACTGGCCGTGAACCCAGATCCTCTGGTCTCAGCCTCCCAAGTACTGGGATTACAAGTGTGTGCCACCATGCCTGGCTTGAAAGTGTTTATATTTTCTATGTTTTTGCTTAGACACTGGTAAAAACTAAATGTGTCAGCATAATATTTTTCTTGCCCCTAAGATATTTTTTGCTTGGTTCTTTTTATTGGATAGGGTGAATTTCTTGTATGTAGGGATGTCATGAATTCTGTTAATCCCAATAAGCATGATTTTATAATGTCATTTATTTATATTTTGATCACTGCTCATTATATCTTCAAGGAGAAAATATAGATTACTGATGAAGAGTTTGTTTCACTAGGCAGTGAAAAACTGAATCTAGGAGGTTGACAATAAGAATTTGAAAAAATTATTAAAAGACTATAGCTATTTTTAAAATTCTCAATGGTATATCCATAGCTAATATATGCTAAATAGTTCTTTCATTTTTCCCCTATTTTAAGAAATTGTAATTCAATTTTAACTCAATGCAAAACTTATATAAGAATAACCTATGTCTGATAAAACTTTTGGCATATTTTACTCCGCAATAACTTAAATAAAGGCAAAATTCTCCATAATACTCTAGCCGTCTCTAATGTAAGAAAGAAGCAGTTGGATAGCAAATTAGCTGTTCTGTTGCAATATGGTCTGAGCAACTATGTAAACAAAGAAATCTGCTAATCAAAAGCAATTTCTCAGGAAACAAAGACAGCAGCTAATTGAGAGCATCTGAGGCTAAAATAAGATTAACTTCAGAATGAAAACGCTGGAAGCTTCTGGAAAGAAAGCCATTGGGATAACATGAAAACTTACAGCAGTTAAGATGTGAAGATGTTAGTAGAAATGCTATTTCTCACTCTGGCAAAATATTTTTACAAACCCCATAATTAACTTCTTCTCCAGTAAAAACTGCTTAACAACACATAATAAAATGAAAAAAATGGACCTCTCACAGTCCAGAGAAGAAGAGCATATTGCAGGCACATCCTCGGTACTGAGCCTTCCACGGCCTGCTGGATGTGCCTTGCACAGCTGCTGTTTTTGCCTCAAGAGCAGAGGTGGAACATTCTCGTGGGCTCTGACCCTCTTTGCTTCAGTGCAGATGCTGCAGAAACAATAACAACAGCAGATTGTTAGATGAGACAAGTCATAGGGTAGAAGACAGGACAGAGTGCATGGGAGACAGAACAGATGAGGAAAGGGTGGGTGGTAGAAAACCCACGGGCATATATCGTGCTGAGTAAAGATCACACACGATAGTGTTTCTAAGTGCCAAACTGTACTGGTTAAAAGCAGAAAATTGGTTCTAAGAAGTTATTTCATCAAAAGGAGGGACAGAAGCTAGTGCCACTTTCACCACATAGCAGAGGTAGGATGAAACAGGAATTCAAAGTAATAGGTTTAGACACCCACTGAAATAGGACAAAGCCTGGTGTGCAAGAGCTATTGATTTTATTTTGTGTCAAAAATGAAATATGACATCAAATCTGTTTTTAGGAGTATAAATATGTGTGTATACATACATAGATATGTCAGTATTATATAAGACCATTGTTAGGTAAATAATTATTAATATCATCATCAATGATAGGAACATGCATATAATTATAGAAACTATACTGAGTTGGATTATATATGTGTATATATGTATGAATACATTGTGAATATACAAAGAAATAGATAAATGAGAGTGGAGAGAGGAGTAAGGGATGAAGAGAAAAAAGGAGAGAAAGAAAGGGAGAAAGAGAAAAAGAAAAAGGAAGGACAAAGATAACAGGAAAGAAGAGGAGGGGAGAGGAGCAGGGTCTTTTTCATGTACAGGACCAAAGTTGAATGTATTGAGGTGGACATTACTTTATATATCTGTTTCTAAAAATGACAGTCAAAAATTCCTCCTTACGATTCATGGAAATTCTAGCTTGAGATCAATCTTTCTTGTTTAAGTCCCTAGTTGAGTACCCTGTCATCTCCATAGGACATTTCTCTATTATTTGTTTCCTCTCTTACCAGATGATCAGAATCCTACAGGACCTCAAATATCACCCTGTATTTGAGGGCAGTAGCATCAGTTTTTTGGCCTCTTTTCCTCTGAGGTTTGATGTTTGTGATCTTTCTCTTCATCTCTTCCCATAGCACAAACAATGCAAAGTGGGCGCTTGAGGTGAGGGGTGGCTTCCTCCTGCTGACTCAGCTCTGCTTCAGTTCTCACTAGCACCACTAATTCTCAGAGGCACACATGCTTCTTTTAGCTGTCCTTGACCTGGTCTGTCCACAGTGCGGCCTCTGGCTTGAGTTTTCCTGGCTTGTACTACTTGTCATTGTGAAGTAGGAACATAGCTTCTTGATTCTTGGCTACCTTTGGAATCCCCTTGGATACAAGCATATTTATTGCTCTATACTTTGTTTTATTGTTCTGAGAATAACTATGGTGAAATTCCTCTATCTGCATCCCTACTCTAACATGGCCAACCATCCCATGTTGACAAAGAATAGAAATCTAGGTTACCCTCTCCAAGAGTTCCACATTCTGGCAAAAACAGCCTCTTAATAAAGATTTCCAAATTTTACCTACATAGGTCTTTTAATCATTTACAGCACACATCTCAACATCAAAAGGGGAAACAACAAACCAAGGCTCTCATTTCTGCCACAATTATCTTCTCCTTCATACAAATCTTCCAATTCATCATCCCTGTTCAATAAGGAATATTAGCTCCTCCTTCTGTGTTAGGGAGAATGTTTTATTATCATGACAAAATTTTCCCAGCTGTATGATTACTGTGATAAACTTTAAGCCTAGAGACCACTGAGAATTAATTCTCAATTTGGAAAGCCTTTTTCCCCTGTTATAAAAGCAAAGTGAAACAAGAAGAGAGGATTCTGGGAAAATAGTGGAGTAGGAACCAGCAGGAATCTGTCTCCCCACTTTGACAGCAATCAGAATAGAAGAATCGGTCTGATGCAGTAATTATGAAGATCTGTAGTCTACTGAAGTCATGTAACTTCCAAAGGAAGGCTTGGATGGTAACAGGTAAATGGCAGTTAATTTTGATAAGTTTCAGATTTGGGGTTCAGCAATGGCTACCCATTCTCCATTCACAGAGTGGAGCAGTTGACACACAGTTTCTGATAAATAGCCAGGCTGTAAGGATCCTGTCCTACAAATATCAGAGACCTATGTTTTGAACGCTGATTGCTGTTTCTGATTAAGGAGGTGTATGAATAAGGATGGTCCCTGACCATTGTTATGAGACCTTCCCCTATAAAGTCTACCAGGGTATTTAAAAGTCAAGTACCTGTTTTTCCCTTTATTTTCTATTTTTTCCCTTTTTGGTACCCAAATATTAAAGATGAGGTATCACTGTGGTTTCTACAAAGCACTACAGTAATACTTTTCAACTTATGTGGGTATAAAATAACTACTTTTGTTCTAAATACAATTTCAATGTTTTCCATCTGGGTAAGATAAGCTATTTATGTAAACCATAATTAAATGATTTATTTTCAACTTACTAATGGTCCAAAAATACATGAGATGAGGGGTATCTGGAATCTTTATAAATGAGAACTTTATGAAAATCTCAACTTGGTTTTGAAAGGATGCTTATTTAAACTGCATGAAGCTAAAATTTTAAAAAAATGATTATTTTATATATATTTATCATCATCCCCATATGCAAGATAGAAGCAGAAAGCATTAATTCTCTTGAGGGATTAATGTTCCAATGACTTATATATATTGCAATTGTTTCTCTAAGGAGTAGGAAAGTACCAGCTCCAAGGTAACCTCCTGCCTCATGTCTATCACAGTGCCCTGCTTATGGCAGGTGGGACAAAAATTATTTCCTTTTATAAGAGATGCTGTGGTCAGCTTTCATACCCACAGGATGGTCTCTGATTGTGCCTATATTGTGGGGAGTTGTACCTATAGTTTCTTCTAATATTTGTAAGTGTCTGGTCTAATATCTAGGTCTTTAATTCATTTTGAGTTGACTTTTGTTCAGGGTAGGAGAGAGAGGTCTAGTTTCATACGTCTGTGTATGTATATTCAATTTTCCCAACACCATTTGCTGAAAAGGCTATCTTTTCTCCAATGTATATCTCAGTTGAAAATCAGTTGACTGTATAAATTTGCCTGTATAACTTCTGTTTTCTTCCACTGGTCTATGAGTCTATGTTTCTGCCCATACCATGCTGCTTTTGTTACTATAGCTCTGTTTTTTGTTTGATTTTTATTTATAAAGTAAAGAGGTTTATTTAGCTCACAATTTTGGAGGCTGAAAGTCCCAGATTGGGCTACCTACCTGTTCAGCTTCTGGCGAGGCCTGCATGGTAGCTGGCAGCTGGCATCACAATGGTGGAACCATGTTTGTGAGAGGTCATATGGTGAAACAGGAAGCTAGATTTGGGGGGCCCAAGTTTGCACTCATGTACTCGCTCTCTCTTTCTCTCTCTCTCTCTCTCTCTCTCTCTCTCTCTCTCTCTTTCTCTGTTATTGAGGATTGAACCCAGGGGATGCTCTATCTCTGAGTTACACCCCCAGCCTTATTTATTTATTTATTTATTTATTTATTTATTATTTTTGGTACTGGGGATTGAACTCAGGGGCATTCTACCTCCAAGCTACCCCTCCAGTCCTATTTCATCTTTATTTTTATTTTTAACAATGTGTACTTATTTATTGATTTTTATTGGGGCATTGTAATCATACATCTTGATGAGGTTCAGGGTGGTAGAGGCATACATACACCCATCATTCATTTAGCCCTTCCCCAATTGCCACCCTATTCCCTCCCCCTTCCCTCCTACTTGTGCTCTGTTGTATAATTCAAAATCAGGTATTGTAATACCTCCTGAATGGTTTTTCTTGCTCATCACCAAATTTTATAAAAATCTGAAAAAATATTTTTAAGTCAGGCATCTAATCTCTGCACATCACCAAGTCTCCATTCTCTCCTCAAATTGAAAGTCACAGTTTTGGGGACTCAATATTTAGCCAATTTTCTTATACATACCAACCCAATTGCTCATTCAAACTTAGAATGCCAACCTGATGACAAGATTCTAGTTGATGTCATTATTAAAAAACAAATGTCCTTTAATAATTGATATTCTAAATTCTATCACTTGAGTCACTTCAATATTTTAAATATAGTTTAATCCATTATTCACTAAGAAAGACTTGAAGAAAAGTGTTATTCATTCACATATCAAGCCAGGCATGGTGGTGCATGTCTGTCATCCCAGTACTTGAAAGACTGAGACAGGAGGATCTCAGGTTCAAGGGCAGTCTCAGCAAGTAGTGAGACTCTCATCAACCTACCAAGACCCTGTTTCAAAATAAAAATAAAATAGACTTCATCTAATGAATAATAGTACATAATGCTATTTGAACTTTGATTACTTCTCTAAGAACATGGTTTCAAATGGGGGAAAAGAAAGAGATCACAAAGCCATGAGTAAAGGAATTTGAATGAGCTCCTTGCAAGGTGGTTGTTCAGAGAACTAAGTACACAGGATGAGGAGAGCTGGAAGCATAAAACTTTGGTTTTGATTTTACACTCTTCCCTCTTGTATGATTTCTTTCAAGTCCCAATCAGAAAACACTTAGAAATAGAAGAGTTCATGAGCTCAATCCAAGCATTTCATTAAAATATAACACCACATATAGCAATTTAATAGGAGGCGTATTAAGAGATAAAGAAAGGCCCATCTCTCTGGAGTGTAAAGAAGAACAATACTGGCATTTTTTTGGCAGTGCCTAAGCAGCCCACAGAAATACTCTCTGAGCCAGAAGAGCAAGCCAATATGCTCAGATGATTTTTTAAAATAGAGAAAATGAATTCTAAGTGCTTAAAACCTTCTAGAAACAAGTGAGAAAAAGAATGGTAGCAACTAATATTAATCCAGCCTGTTACCAGAAATTGATTAACAAGCATATTACTGGAATTGAAGCTCTTTCAGAATCATACATGATTTTAATAATACAACCTTATTCTCTACAAGTGAGAAATTATTTCCCTAGATGACTATTTCTTAGTATTATACTTCATTATGTGTTAAAGCTTATTAGAATACAAAGAAAATGCCCTCACCTCAATTCATTATTTAATCAATAAGAAATCCATCACTGTTTAAGTGATGGCCCCATTATTTCAATATCACATGCTATGAGTATTACTGTGGTTTCTACAAATCCCTACAGTAATATTTTTCAACTTCAGTGGGACTAAAATAAGTTAATTTTACTATGAATACAATTTCAAAATTTTTCCATCTGGGTAGGATAAGCTATTCATGTAAACCATAAATATATTTAAATGATTTTTTTCAATTTACCAATGGTCCAAAAGACACATGGTGTGAGGGAGAGGGAGTACTTGGAGTTTTGTAAATTAGAACTTTATGAAAATCTCAACTTGGGTTTGAAAAGATGCTTATTTGAGCTGCATAAAGCAAAAAATTAAAAAAAGATTGTTATTTCATGTATTGTTACTATTATCATTCTCATGTGCAAGATACGAGTAGAATGTACTATTTCTCTTGAGGGAGTAATGATCCAGTGAGTTATCTATATTGTAATTATTTCCTAAGAAGTAGGAAAGTCCATCTCCAGGGTGCTCTGCTTCCGGCTGGTGGGACAATTACCTTCTTTTAGAAGAGATGCTGTGGTCAGCTTTCATACCCACAGAAATCCAGTATTGATGGTTAGACATGGCTCCCTCTCCTTTAATCTCACCTTTTCAGTAGATAGAAGAAACTAAGAAACTATTTGAGTCAGATATGAAGAGTAAGGAATGAAATAACAGAGAATTTTCCTAGTTGGAGTCGATCATTTTCCTTCTCTTTTTTCTTAGTCCTACTTAGTCTATCATAAAGATTTAACAGAAAATTTGATAACACAATCAGGCATGTGCATGGATTCCATTATGTCACTGGTCTTTCATGATTTCAAGTGGAACTAAAATTAAAAAAAAAAACCCTGAAATCCATGCTCTTAAGAAGGTCCTTTCGAACTCTTCCGCTCAGAAGCACACAGCAGGGATTCATTCTCTTTCCCTCATCTTCATTCTCTTGTTTTGTGCCAACAATATGTTCCCATTTCTCTTCTTAGATCCTTTAGGTAGACAAATTTACAGATTCCTTCTTCCTTGAGTGATACTCTTCATTTTTCAATCTATAATTTCCTGGATATAGACCTTACTGTATATCTGTATATGTATATTTTATAGAGTTTTAATCTCTCTCTCCCTCTCTCCCTCCCTCCCTCTCTCCTTCTCTCCCTCTCTCTTTCTTTCCTATTCCTTTTTCATCTGTGCATATTTTAGGCCCACATTCTTGTCTTTGACCAAGGTGTCTCCTCCTTGGCTCTGCTCATGAATGTCTGACCCAAAGCTCTTCCTGGGATCATAGTTCTGTTGCTCTTCCTGTCTCTGTTAGAACTACATGGTTTTTTTACCTAAAATTGCAGCTAATTCACTAGCATGACATATACTCAGGCATGAACCATTCAAGGGTGCTCATATTGTTTCTGTTTCCTCTGGTTTGGGGAAGTAGAACAGCTTTGTTTTGGGGGAAATAAAGCATAATAACTATGCTGTATTCTACTCTGATCAAATTAATGTCCCCCTTTCCTCCAGGAGTAGGGTGAGTGGGGGTGGGACGGAGGTCATCCACAATGACTCTGAGATTTGATGATCACTGTCATATAAACATAAGAATTCAATCCTTTAGCCATCTGGCTGAGGACTGTGAAGCAGCTCTTATCCAGGGAGTGGAAGTGGGTCACCCATGAGTAGTATATGAAAGAAAAAAATGAGGACACCCTAAAGCACAACTTCCAATAATGTGTCCCTGCTAGGAAATCAGAATGTCAATGATAGAGTCCTGGCTACAGCAATCACAGGTAAAGTGGATGTTTTTGATGTATGCCCACAGCCTGATTGTGAAGGGAGAAAGGCAAGTTTTCAAAGACTGTCAGGTTCTACCAGCACTGGCTGCAGTTACAAATCAAAGAAAAATCTTGAGAGACAATACAATGATTGTGTCAGCTATTTCTGTGCACAAAGGCCACTATATGTTCAAAAGTGGGATCTTAAAACACAACAAAAAATTAGTATTTATTCTTCAATTACATTCACTTGGTGAATATTTTTAGTTAAGAAGAATAAATTTATTTCTATAAAGCTATTCATAAAATAGGCTATAATTCTATTCTCAGCATAGACTGTATATTGTATATTCAGAAAAGATAATGTACAGTATGTATATATATATATCAGGATAAAAATTTTAAAATATTTAATAGAACTTTTTAGCCACTTAGTATGTGATATATCTGATAATTTCCAGCAGACAAAGAGCTTGAAATAACTGGTATGTTTTTATTGATTTAACTTTATCTAGTTTTATTGATTTGATCATTAAAGTTTGCTTCTTCAGTGACAATCATTTTTTTAAAAGACTACACAATATGCCACAAAACCAAGGTTCAAAGCATACAATATAATATAGCACACCCAAATGGAAAGATTATCATCTATAAAAAATATATGTGACAGTAGTCTCTCATTTAAGATGTTCCTGAATAACATACCTATTTTCAAAAGGCACAAAGAGCAACATCCCACCTCAAACCCCACTGCAATAAAGACATCAAAGCACTTTCTTTAGGACCATTAAGCACAATTGATTTGACTGTATGTTATTTTACTTCCTTTGAATTTTGAGCACTACTGGCTTACTGGAATCTCACATAATTTAAAGGGCATATACATTATGACTGCAGAGGGATGAAACAAAATTCCCAATCACTTTCATAATTTTCAGATATCTCCATATGCCAGGGTGACAAGTAGTTACTATACTTGTCTTTCAAACTTAGAATAATTAAAAATAATCAGTCCACAAAATATACTTTAGTAAAAGATACAGATAATGTACTGGAAGAAGACTTCCACTGATTGTGTTTTTGTACTGAGACAGAAAATGAAAAGGCCATTTTATTGGTACTCAAGCTCTGGATTTCATAACTGATGTTACTCAAAAATAATTTTTAAGATTCTGATTAAAAATTGGCATCAAATGATATTTTTTTGAAAGTATTTAATTTTTTAAATTTTTATACACTTTTATTGGTACACTGTAGTCTTGCATCATAATGTACTTCAGAGTAATAGTGACATACATGCACACAGCACTTGGTGAGCTTTCCCCCAAGCCCCTCTATACTCCCTTCCCTTCTTCACACAAGATATTGAGATTGGCATTAGTATTCTCACACATGTACATAACATCAGTGGAGGTGTTTCCTTCATTAATTCTCACTCCCTCCCAACTCTTCCCTGGACCACCTCCCTGGCTCCACTGGGGCTTCTCTTCCATTATCTAAAGTCCCTCTTGCACCCCTATTACTCCCTAGCTATAATGGTTTGGTAATAGACCATCCCCCTAGTCCTCACAGAGACAAGGTGCCAATGTTGGGCTTCGTTGTAATCTCAGCAGTGGTGGTGGCCTGGGCTGCTAGGGTGTGGCTGGAAAAGGTGGGTCCCTGGGGGGTGCAGCCTTGGGGATTATATTTGGTTTCTCCTCCCCTTGCTTGCTCTCTATGCTTCTGGCCTCTGTGATATGAAGATCAGAGACTGTGTGATCTCCCTCACTCTGTTTCTGGCCACTATACCATGAGATCCAGATGCCAGCTTCACATAGACTGAACCCAAAAATCTCCAAGGAAACTGTGAGCAAATAAATCTTCCTTCCTCTATGTTGTAAGTCAGGTCTTTTATATTATAGCAATGAGAATGCTGAATAAGACACTAGCTTCTGCATATGAGAAAACATAAGACCCTTCACTTTCTGTGGCTGGCTAATCTCACTTAACATAATGTTCTCCAGGACCATCCATTTTCCTGCAAATGACATAATTTTGTTCTTCTTTATTGCTGAGTAGAATTCCATTCCGTGTATGTATATCCCATAATTTTGTAAGTCATTCATCTGTTGATGAAATCTAGATTAGTTTTATAATTTGGCAACTGTGAATTGTGCTGCTATAAACATGGATATGCATGTTTCACTATAATATTCTGATTTCAATCCATTTGGAAAGATACCCAGGAGTGGCATAGCTGGATCATATGGTGGATCCATTCCCAGTTTTCTGAAGAATCTCCCAACTGCATTAGTTTGTAATCCCACCAACAGTGTATAAGAGATCCTATTTCCCCTACATTTATGCCAGAATTTATTGTTTGACTTCTTGATGATTGAGATTCTGATGGGAATTAAATGGAATCACTTTAGTTTTGATTTGCATCTCCCTGATTGCTAATGATGTTGAAAATTTTTATATATTTATTGGTTATTTGTATGTCTTCTTTTGTGAAGTGTCTATTTAGTGCAATTGCCCATTTCTTGATTGGGTTATTTGCTTTCTCAGTGGTAAGTTTCTTAAGTTCTTTGTATAGTCTAGCTATTAGTCCTCTTTCAGAGAAATAGCTGGCAAAGATCTCCCATTCCGTTGGCTCTCTATAAAGGTTCTTGATAGTTTCTTTTACTGCACAGAAGCTCTTTAATTTAATGCAATCCCATTTATTTATTTTCACTTTAATTTCTTGTGCCTTGAGAATCTTATTGAGGAAGTTTCTATCTATGCCTATATGTTGGATTGTTGGACCTATGCCCTCCTCCAGTCATTTAAAAATATCTGGTCTAATTTCTAGGTTTTGATTTATCTTGAGTTGACTCTTGTGCAGGGTGAGAGGTTGGGGCTTAATTCCATTTTTCTCTAAATGGATTACCAGTTCTCCTAACACCATTTGTTGAAAAGGCTGTCTTTTCTCCAACATATGTTCTTGGAAACTTTATCAAAAATAAATTGACTATAATTATGTGTGGATGTGTTTCTGTATCTTCTATTCTGTTCCATTGGTAGATTTTAACATATATACAGAAAATAATAATAAAGTATCATAAAGTAAGCCCAACCATGTAACCAACAACTAGATCTAGATAAAAAATATTTACATCCAGAAAACTTCTTCCAATAATCACCCACTGTTTTTCCCCAGAAAAATCACTATCCCAATTTGCAATCTATATATAACTAGATGTTTTTTTTTCTTTTTACATTTTTGTAAATTGAATTGTAGCCAGAATTTGCTACATAATTTGTGGGAACCAATGTAAAAGAGAGAAGATGAAACCATCCTTCAAAAGTTGAGATATTGAAAATTTCAAGATGATGATAGTAGAACATTAAATTAAGTGTGGCCCCAATGCAACTGCATAGGTTACAAAGGTTACAAATCTATTAGCCAGTATAGATTATATGTTTTTATGTATGTAATGATATGTTTCTCTCATATCTGTGAAATTCATCATTGCTGCTCTAAATTCTATACTTTTATTTCTTTATGGGCATTATAGCATAGTTTACCATTACATGAAAATATCAACATTTTTAATCTATTTTCTTGTGATGGAAATTTGTGTTTTTCCCAACAGGGATGAATATGAATTATGCTGAGATGAATATCCTTGGGTATGTCTTTTGGCAGACATTTCCTTTGCATTTAGTATAATGCTTCCTTCCACCAAAATACCATTAACTAATTTTTGACAAAGGAGCAAAGACAATTCAACAAATGGTGCTTGAACAATGAGATATCCACATGCTAAAACAAAATGGAAAATAGGCAAAGACCTTCCACCTTTTATAAAATTAATTCAACAGGGTTCATTGACCTAAGTGTAAGATTCAATACTATAAAATAAAACTAGAGGGCAAAATAGGAGAAAATCTAGAAGTTAACAATGGAAATACTTCATACTTTTATTCAACTGATTATATAGTTGTTGATAACTATAAAACTCATCAAACTCTGCCTTTAGAATCACATCAAGTTCTGTATACATGCATGTTTGTATCACATTGAACCTCACTATAATGTATAATTATAATATACCAATAAGAATATACTAAATATCTATAAATTTTATTGCATCTCCAATATGTGGCCCCCTCAATGAATTAAATACTTCTGGCAATAGGTAGCCTGTAATATTCATCCAATATGTAAGCATTCATTTTACTTATAGAGAGTTGTTATTCCCTACATTAAAGAATGGGAGTATTGATCATATGGAGGGGAGAAAAGGTATATAATGGCAAAAAAAAATGCCTTCTTAATGATCAAGAACACTTCTAGTCATAGAAGAATAGTCATTGGTTTAAAGTGAGAATCATTATCAGCTAAAGACCTAAAAATTAATTTCCTAACTTGTGTGAAACAATACAGAAATTGAATTGATAAATAATAGAAAATAAAAATGTTTGTATTCTTAAAATTATGTAGAAACCTATAAAAGAAGATGGATAATTATTGGACCATTTTAAGTACTGATTTCTATTTTAACAACTATACCTCTACTTGATTTCTAAAATTGTTAAAATTTAGTAATATTAGAGGCTAATTTTACTTTGGCATCCAGTTATACAACTAACCTAAACAATCATAATTTTCCCTATGTGCCAATGCTTTAAAAATGTCTAAAAGCAAAATTGCATATTTTTTGAAGCACAGCCCATATGTAAAATGTAAACATCTTGAGATGTCTATTACATGTTGTAAGCCATTTAAGGAAAAGTGATGCCCTCCCTGATCACTATTGCAATAATGTGAAGAAACTTTCTATTATTATGCTAATGAATAGACTAACCTTTTTATTTTTCCTTTTGTTGAAAGATTAAGCTCATCTGGCAAATGAGTTTATCTCCATTTTCATTTTTCCAATTCAATACATATGGTTATTGCAACTATTGTCTGAGAGAAAGTATGTAAATATTAGATCACAGTGATGACCCAAAACTTGAAAACTGAACCTTAATAGATATCACTTTCTCTACCACTCTGCACCCCATCACCCTTTCTTCCAGGCTTCATTAATCATAACATATAATTGATTTCTAAACCCCAATTTGTGTGAGAAGTAGCTTATTAGCCAAGGACATCTGGTTAGAAATGGGTTGCATTAAATTTCCCTGTGCCATAATACCTTCAAAAATACCTTCACAAGTTCTAACTACAGTGACGTACTTCTGAAAGATTAATGGAAAGTTTAGGAATTTGTATTCAGGATATTCAGCTTTTAATACTGAAAAAGTGCTAAAAGCACAGCCAGGTGAAGTTATTAAAATTCATGAAAGAAAGATGGGACAATCAAAGAGTACAGTTCTGCTATAAATATCCGTCAGTTCAGTCAACTAACTGACTTCATGGAGATAATTTGCCTCACAGTTTCAATCACTTTTCCTCATTTCAATTGTTCTAACACACCCCCAAATACAGCTAGAAATTACAAATTCATAACTATATCCTAGAGGTGTATATTAAATACGTCTTATATTTGAGTTTTATTTTTAATTAAATTTTAGTTTGAGAGAATTGGTTCACATTTTAAGAAATAATACAAAGAGATGAGCCAAGTTTGCCCAAATTTTGATACCTAGCAAAACTATAGTGTGATCACATACCAAGGTATTGGCATTGGCATTGGTAGTATAGAACATTTTCAACACTGTTTCTCATTTTATATAAAGATAACCTTGCCTACTACCCTCCAGCCCTACAGTCTTTTTAAGCCCTGGCACTGCTAATCGTACTATTATCTGATAATTGTGTCATTGCAAGTATATTGTGCAAATGGTATTATAATCTATTCTAAATGGTATTGTAATCTGTTGAAATTGGAATTTTTCTGGCATCCAAATTCTTTGAAGATGTGTACAGGTTGTTGTACAAATCAATAATGGTTCGTTTTCATTGATCAGTGATACTTAAGGTTATGGATATTCCACAGTTTGTTTATTCACTCATTGAAAGACATTTGGGTCATCTTCAGTTTTGGTTATTCTTATTATTTTTGTGTGTGGGACTGGGGATTATACCAATGGTAGTTCTACCTCTGAGCTATACCCCTGGTTTTTTTTATGCTGTATTTTGAAACAGGGTCTCACTAAGTTACCATGCGCTGGTTTCAAGCCTAAGATCCTCCTATCTCAGCCTCCCAATTACTGGAATTACTTCGGTTTTTCATTATTATAACTAAAATTTCTGTAAATATTTGTATAGAGATATTTTGTGAATATATGTCTTTATTCCTCAGGGGATGATGCCAAGGAATGCAATTTCTGAGTTGCATGGTAATCGTATACTTATGTTTTTTAAAAATTCCAATTTTCCAGAGAGTGTGACATTTTTGCTTCCTACCAGCAATGTATGAGAGAGCAAGTTGTTCTGCATCCTTTCTAGCATTTGATGTTATAACTATTTTAGAAATTTTGATAGGTATATCATAGTATCACAGTGTGATTTAATTTGCATTTTCCTAATGGATAATAATCTTAAATATTTTACATACTTAGTTGCCATCTGTATATACACTTCAGTAAAATCCTTTTATGCCTTTCCTATTTTTATTGAATTTAAAAATTAGTTTGATATTTCTTTATATATTCTTTTTTTTTTTTTCTTTTCTTTTCTTTTTAGACCGGAACAGGCTCTTTAATTGTAGTGGAACCTCCTCGGAGCAGGAACTGACCAGGGAGAGAACCCATGAGAGTCAGAAGAAGACCCTTCCAGGGCCTTTTATGGGACATTATGGGGGAGGGAGATCAAGGCAGTTGTGGACTTCTCCTATTGGTGATCTTAACAGGGGGCCAGAACAGGTAGATTTATGAGGCAGAGGGCAGGGGGATGGTCAAGAGCATTTTCCTGCCACTGCTGGAGTTCTTTTGTTCTCAACCTCCTCCTGCCAGGCCTCACAGCCAGACCTCACAGTGCCCACATTCCAGAGGTTTTATAATATTTATATTGGGAAAATGGGCAAAATACATTCTTTTTGGATATGTGTTTATAAATAGTTTCTTCAAATATGTAGCTCTTTTTTGTGCTCTGTTAATATATTCTTTTATATATTATTTATATATAAATGAATTGATTTTAACAAAGTACAATTTATAAATTCTTTCTTTAATGGATCATGTTTTCTAGTACCAAATTTAAGAACTCTTCCTATCACCTTTACTTCTTAAATTTTTTCTTCTACTGTTTTTTCTAAAAGTTTGATAGTTCTAGACTTTATATTTGAGTCTGTGACCAATTTTCAGCTTTTTTATTTGCTACAAAAGACTGAAGTGAATTGAAGATTTTATGGGTTTATTTATTTGTTTGTTATTTTGGCTATACCCCCATACTTTTTTTACTTTTCTTTTTGTTTGTGTTTTCTTAGCCTTTGGATGTCTAATTTCTCCATCATTATTACTGTTAAAGCTATCCTTCTTCTGTTGAATTGCTTATCAAAACTCAGCTGAGCATGTATATGTGGGTCTGTTTCTGGCCTATTTTAGCACTTTCTGTGTATCTCCCCTTCTAACAAACCATAGATTTTTATTATAACAGCTATATAATTCATTTGCAATTGAATAGATTGTTTCCTCAGTTTTCAGAGGAAAAAATTTAAAATTTAGAACCATCTTGTCTAAAAAATTCATCCTGAGGTTTTTATGGGGGTTATATTACTATAGGTCAATTTGGAGAGGTTTGAAAGATTTATTATATTGAGTTTTTCTAATTCATAAATAAAGACTGTATCTTTATTTTCTCAGATATCCTTTGACTTTTTTATCAGCTTTTTTTAATTTGCAACTTAAAACTCCTATGTATCTTTTCAGATTTTATCATAAGTATTTTATTTTGTGTGTGGGCTGTACTGAGTGTTGAACCCAGGGGCATTATACCTCTGAGCTACACCCCCAGGCCTTTTTTGTTTTGTTTTGAAACTGGGTCTCAATCAGTTGCTGAGAGTTTCACTATGTTGCTAAGGCAGGTCTTGAACCTGAGATCCTACTGTCTCTGCCTCCCAAGCACTGGAATTAGAGGCATGTGTATTTCATTTGTTGAGGAAATATAAATGCTATTGTATTTCATTACCTTGTTTACACGTTCATTGCATATATATATATAATAAAATTAATTTTTCATTGCTTATCTTGTTGAATTCATTTAACAGTTCTTGATGATTTTTTTAAAAGACATTCCTTTAGGATTTTTTATGTAGAGCATTATGTCATCTGCAAATAGGAATTGTTTAATTTCTTCCTTTTCAATATGCATATATTTTATTCTCTTATTGTAGGAGCAACAACTTCCAATACTATATGCAATAAGAACAGTGAGAATGTTCATCACTGTCTTATTCTGACCTTTCTGGGAGAGAATCCCGTCTTTAGCCATGAACCATGATATTAGCTGTAACTTTTTGAAGTTGTCCTTTACAAGAACGAGGAATGTCCCCTTCTATTCCTAGTTTCCTGATAGCTTTTATCATGAGTGGGTGTTGAATTCTGTCAAATGCAACCTTTTTTTTGGCATTGATGTGAGCATGTAGAAAACCCAAGAAGATGAAAATCTCCAAATTCAAAAAGGTAACCAATGCTTATTTTGAGGCAATCTTCTCCTGATTATAGCTCTTATAATATAACTGCATTAACCTCTATTAACTGTAGCTATAAGGACAGGGATACCAAAAAGACTTAAAAGTAAAATAAAGCATAATATTTTCCATTTATTTATGCCATTCTTTTGGCAAAACAGAATATTTAACTACCTCAAAACATTGTTTTTTTTTCTTTCAGTCAAAACCAGGCAGAATAAATGTCTACATGTAAACAGTTCTTGATATGTTAAAAATCACTTTCCCTACATTCATCAACTAATCCATAACATCTACAAAATGTTACATTTTAAATTATTCAGAAACTTGAGGACAAACTACATCTAAAATCCTGACAATTATTGGCTGCTGTCTAAAATTGAGTATCTGTAAAATGATCTTATTTATGCCTTATTGCAGTCCTTCATGGTAATACTTTTTTTCATTTGCTGCATCAGGAAGTCAAATATCACAAACGTATGGATTCTGCCTTTCCAAGATTACAATGAATTCATGAGGTATTTGATTCTGATTTGTCTTACCCTAAAACATGTCCTTCTTACAACTTAATTCATGTTGCTTCTCTATATGAAAAGTCTCACTACGTTTCCACATACTTACAATTCTCTCTTTTTTAATGTGTTCTAAAAAATATGTGTGTTATATGATAAAATGGAGGGCAGCAAAACCTTAGGCTGAACCACTAGAGTTCTTTCAAAATTAATTCTTCATTGCTTATCTTGTTGAATTCATTTAACAGTTCTTTTTTTTTTTTTTTT
>PVJS01026743.1:0-26766 GCA_004027185.1 Glis glis
CAAACACACACACACACACACACACACACGCACACACACACACACACATACACACATACACGCACATGCACACACACACACTCACACAAACTTAATAAATCATCAAGACTAATGGTCACTTTCCCAGGATATACTAAGGACATGGTCTGAGTTTTGTTGGCCATTCTAATATCCAAAAGTTTTAGTGGCAAGAAAGGGCCATGCATGATTACTTTTGCATGTAGTGCTCAATGTATTATCTCTTAAGACTACTGAAAAATTAATATTCCTTTGAACATTAAGTAGATGATTCTGCTCTAAATGTGGAAATGCAGTTTGTCCATCTAATAAATCAAGACTCATATGTGTAAAAACTTCATGTTTCCAAACATTAGCAAATATTAGATAATTTATAATTTATTTCTTCTGAAAACTGAACTGCAATTACAAGTCTAAAATATCAGATCACCTCAATCCTTTGAATATGTTAAAAATTGTCAAAATGTGTATACTTATTGGAAAGGTTATAAACCATATTTCTACTGGAAGCAATTAAAATGAAAAGGGGTACCATATATGAAATTCACTTCTTTTATCATTGTCATAACTATCATCACCATGTTTCTTATTCTTATTGATATATTTTTTTTTTGTGGTACCGGGGACTGAACCCAGGGGTGTTCTACCTCCGCGCTACGCCCCCGGCCCTATTTTTTATACTTTATTTTGAAACCAGGTCTCACGAAGTTGCGGAGGGCCTCACTAAGGAGAGAGAGAGAGAGAGAGAGAGAGAGAGAGAGGCAGAGAGAGAGAGAGAGAGAGAGAGAGAGCTGAGGCTGGCCGCGAACCCGGATCCTCCGGTCTCTGCCTCCCAAAGTACTGGGATTACAAGCGTGCGCCACCATTCCCGGCCTTCTTATTGATATTTTTGTCTTATTGGGTTGATAAGCTTTATAGACCACAACAATAAAGGGTAAGAGAGTTATAATTATTCCTTTCACAGGAGAAAATGAAGCTACAATGTTTTTCCCCAAGGGAAATGTTCAGACAGATGCTAATAAAATCATTTTCTCCTTTGTAACTCAGGTTTCAGTTTTAGTAATATAGTGGACTAAGTATCTTGACTGTCCCATTGGGATCAACTAAATTCTAGGACACCAATTTTTAAATAATATTTGCAATGTATTAATGAGCTAGCAGGAGAGAAGGCAATTCTCAGATGAAATGATTTAGTGATGATGGGTACCCAGCTAGAAACTTGTATCAATTTTGTCACCCTAAGGAAAAACAATATGACCTGGAGTTTTGGTTTTCACAAATTCAGAGTATACAGGAAACAAGAGGACCCACACAAATTAGAGAATAGATTAAGAATGTCTTGATCCATGAAACTGGGAATATAAAGATGTTTATGAGTATAATATGTGTATACAAGATGTGTATAAGAAAGAAAACAAATAAGGTTTTTCATACGTAAAATTTTATGGAAAATAGGTAGCTGACAGTAAAGATAAATAAGTAGGCAAAAGGGGAAAGGGAAACGTGTGGGAGAACCAGCAGTGCATTGTGTTCATGCTCCTGGTTTTGAGACTCTACTTCTCATCTTCCTACGTGAGAAAGCTTATATATGATCTGTCCTCTGTTTGTAACCAGTCACAGGCTTCTCTCAATATCTCTATAAACATATTAGAGGAGGTTTCAGGACAAGAAATTCAGACCCATTTCCTGATTTCAAGTACTATCCTAGAGTCCATTCTCCTCTGCCTAGGAGGGCGTTTAAATTCCTGATTGCCCTTCTAGAGCTGAGGTTTCAGCTTCCCTTTCACATTCTGATCCAGAGGTCAGCAAGATTTTACTTTAGTCATCTTTACCTCTTGACAATTCTAGGCTGTTATTACAGATAGATCGGCTCTTCTTTTTATTCAGCATAACTAATATATACATATATAAATATATATGTATATGTATATGTACACATTGGGCTGAATGATTTTTACCTCCCTCTGCAAATTCATATGTTGGAACCCTAGTCCCCAATGGGATGGTGTGGGCAGTTGGGGCCTTTGAAAATTAATTAGGGTTAGTGAGAGATGTCTCCCTTTATCCAAGGATATGCACCAAGGGAAGGCTATGTGAGAGCACAGGGAGGAGGCAGCCTCTGCAAAGAAAGAAGGGAGCACTTTGTAGACACCTTGATCTTGGGTATCCCAGCCTCCAGAACTGTGAGAAATTTTTGCTCCATAAACCACTCAGCCTGTGGCATTCTGTTGTGGCACCCCATGCTGACTAAGTCATATATTACCCACATTTGATTAGTGTTTACAGTAAAGGAAACATCCTCATTGGCCACTGCTTTATTAATAAATGCCCATTTCCATTTAGTGATAAATAGGCAAAACAAACAATAAAACTCAGTCCTGACCAAGGGAAAGATAAAACCTGACTACTATTCCAGTGGGAATATAAACTGAGGTGTCTTCTATAGAAATAATATTGGCAGTTTGCTTTGTAAACAATTTTACTCATTAATCTCATCCTCAGAATGTATCCTAAGGCTAGAATCAAAGATACAAAAGATTCACTTCCAACTCATAGTCCAGACAGATTCCCCATTATATTTTGTTAAAACAAAATCCTGGCAAGCATCTAAAAATATAAAATCACCAGTGTTATCTTGGCACATCGCTATGTTATTAGTTATTATCCACTCTTGGATAACCTACTGCAGAATTAACTTATCTTTATATGGATATTCACTTACTGATTCAATAAACATATGTGAAATCCTGCTATGTACCAAATTTACATTTCTAGTCCAGACCACTTTCTTCAAATCCAGGCTTGTATGGTGTCTGCCTATTGGTCTTTCAATTTTAAAGTCTAATAAGCATCTCAATTTAATATTGCCTTTACTGGTCTCTTTTCTTCCCACAAGTTCCAGTTGCTTAGGCTAAGAGGCTGGATTATCCTTTATTTTCATCAGTCTTTAATTTTCCACACTAAATACATTGGCAAATGATGTTAGATTCACTGTATTTGTGAACCACCTCCACTGCTACAGGACTTTCAGAAGTCACCAATAGATCTCACCTGGATTAATGTAATAGCCTAACTAAATGACCTCATCCACACTTGGCCTCTATAGATTAGTTTTATCACAGTACATAGAGTGATAATCCTAAAACAAGTTAAAGTCATTATTTCTTACATTGAAATCCTTTAACAGCTCCTACATCTTCAAAATAAAAAAAACACTGTGTTTGTAGTAGTCCATGAGCCCCATACAATCTGGCTCAACATCATTTCTGAGCTCATCCCCCAGGACTTTCCCTACACTTATTAACACTTAAAGATACTTTTGCTTCTTTGATATCCTTTGTACATATCAAACACAGAATTTCTCCAGTGCTTTTATTCTTACTATTCCCTCTGGCAAGATCCCTTTCTCCTTGATACCCACAAGAATAATTCTCCCACACCATCAGGCACCTGCCCATATATTATCTTTATTATAAAACCTTCCATATTCAAACTAAATACAAATGCATACACTCCCAGAAATCCTTTTCCTCTTACTTTCCTTTATGTTTCTCCATAACTTTTAGCCATTTTCTAGTTTTTACTATTTCATACACTGTATATTTTATGTAATTATTTATTAATTGGTTATATCTGGATATAGTGACTGAAAAGAGAAATCAACTTGTGCAAGGCTCTATTATCCGTTCCTTTTCCTTCAAAATTTGTTATAATAAAATTTTCCCCTGGGCTGAAACGGGTATGCATTAGCCATTGGTCAAGAAATAAATATGCCATGCCTTACAGAAAAGACTGATTTATTTGTAGAATCTTCCTTTTTAGAAATTGCAGATCTTAGATGATGGAAAGATCCCCCATGCTCTTGGATAGGCAGAATAAATATTATCAAAATGGCCATTCTACTAAAAGTGATCTACAGATTCAGTGCAAGCTCTATCAAAATACCAATGTCATTCTCCACAGACCAAAAAAAATTTGCCCTGAATTTCATATAGAAAAACAAAGGACCCAGAATAGCCAAGACAAGTCTCAGCAATAAGAACCATGCAGGAGGCATCACAATACCTGACTTCAAATTATACTACAGAGCTATAGTAATAAAAAGACAGCATGGTATTGGCACAAAATTAGAATATAGACCAATGGAACAGAATAGAAAGTACAGAAACAAATCCACACACTTATAGCCAGCTGATTTTCAACAAAGGTGCCAAAACATACATTGGAGAAAAGACAGGGTTCTCAACAAATGGTGTTGGGAAAATTGATTATCCATTTGAAAAAATGGAATTAAATCCCTGCCCCTCCCATTGCACAAGAGTCAACTTAAGATGGATCAAAGACCTGGAAATTAGACCAGAGAGTTTGAAATTAATAGAGGAGGGCATCGGTCCAACACTCCAACATATAGGCACAGGTAGAAACTTTCTCAATAAGACCCTTGAAACTCAGGAAATTAAAGCAAGAATTAATAAATGGGATGACGTTAAACTAAAAAGTTTCTGCTCATCAAAGCAAACCATCAAGAGTCTAAAGAGAGATCCTATAGAATGGGAGATCTTTGCCAGATCTTCTCTGATAGAGGGCTAATATCTAGAATATACAAAGTACTTAAAAGGCTTAACACTAGAAAACCAAATAACCCAATCAAGAAATGGGCAATTGAACTAAATAGACACATCACAAAAGAAGAAATACAAATGGCCAATATATACATGAAAAAATGTTCACCATCATTAACAATTGGGGAGATGCAAATCAAAACTACACTGAATTCCATCTAACCTCAATTAGAATGGCAATCATCAAGAAGTCAAAAACAATAAATGCTAGTGAGGATGTAGGAAAATAGGAATTCTTCTACGATGTTGGTGGGAGTGCAAATTAATGCAGCCATTATGGAGATCAGTGTGGAGATCCCTCAGAAAACTGGGACTGGATCCACTACAGGATCTAGCTATACCACTCCTGGGTATCTTTCCAAAAGTACTGAAATTATAATATTATAGTATATATGCATATCCATGTTTATAACAGCACAATTCACAATACCCAAATTATGGAGCCAACCTAAGTGTCCATCAACAGATGAATGGATTACAAAATTATGAAATATACACAATGAAATTCTACTCAGCAATAAAGAAAAACACATTTATGTCATTTATAGGAAAATGGATGGACCTGGAGAACATTATGTTAAGTGAGATTAGCCAGTCACAAACAGTCAAGGGTCATATGTTTCCTCTCATATGCGGAAGCTAGGGAGTAATGGGATTCAAGCGCAACTTTAGATAATGGAGGAGAAACCCCAGTGAAACAAGGGAGATGAGGGGGAAAGGAAGAATTAATGAGTGAAGAAAAGCTCCCTGTGCTGCGTGCATGTATGTCACTAACTCTATGAACTACATTATGATGTGAGACTATAATGCACCAGTAAAAGTATTTCAAAATAAAAATAAAGAGTTAAAAAAGAATCATCTCTTTGAAAATGAAGGGCACAATATCTCACTGAAAACCCATCAACCCAAACTGAAAATACAGTGATGTTTTAATGAAACATTTTAGATTATTTTCCAGTATGAATTTCATTGCTTGCACTTGATATGGATGCATCAGGGATTCCTGCCTCAAAGGGAAGATGCAAGCTTGGGCAAAGAAAACATCACCTGATGATTGCTATGACCCGCCAGCATGAAAAGTCTGGGGATATTTTTTCTATGTACAAGATTCAAAAACCTTTGTATGATCAAAGGATTATGATGGAGAAAACCCCAACAGTGACTGAAGTTCATTTCCTACCCATATATAAAGCGTGGAACTGAAATTTACATTTCAAATGATTTTAAAATAACACCGTGATGTTTATTGTATCAAATGTTACTTTTATCACATATTTATGTTGCTGCATGATTTAGGAGCTAAATTATGAATGTGATTAAGCACAGAAATAATTCACCTATCTAGCATTTGCATTTCTTGAAATTTCCAGTTCTAGAGGAGCTATAGTTGTACAAGCAGTCCTGCTCATTCACTATACCCAAGCCCACTCCCTTAAACACTGTTACATTTGATGTGTTTGTCCCCAAACTGAATACCTTGTCATGATAACTAATGAATTTGTAAATGTAACAAAGCTTCTATATAAATTTAGAAGAAAAGTAATATTCTGTTTGCTTGTTGTTACTTATAAAATTGAGCCATCTCTCAAGAAAAAAGGATTCTGAAGTTAAAAAAATCAGTATAATTTCTAAAACTTAATCTTTGAAAGAAAGCATTAAGACAACAGACTTTGAGGTCCATGAAATTCTTTGTCATATCCAAGCAATGAAATTCTTTTTTTATTTCTTCTCTTATATTTGTTTTCTAATAAGGTTTTGAAAATTATCTATATTTCAATGAAGATTTCCTTGTACCCATGCTTTAAATTATCTATTTGCATAAGCTTAGAATTGACTTTTTAGTTATAATGACTGGATACCGATTTCTTGAAGTTGTATCTCCCTGGCTGTGTTGTTCAAAATATTAGCCAGGAGGGTGAAGGTAGAGGGCCAGGAAAAACAACATCTGACATGCTCTACTTGAAATTTATAAGAACAACAATTCATTGAGACAAAGTCTTATTAACCAGCATCATTTTATGCCTGGTGACTGATTTGCTTTAGCAAAATTTGCATCCCCCCAACAAGCTAATTAACTACATTTTCTGTTGGATTCAGACACTTCAAATATTCCTCATAAAAATCTGGAAACATAGTATATCTTGAGATGTCTGAGAAAACTGGACCTGCATTTCTCAATGTTAACATCTGAAAGGAACTGAAATATAACTTCCACTTATGATCCTTCAAATGAAGCACGGGTGCACACACACACACACACACACACACACACACACACGTGTGCATGCACACACACAAAATCCAATTGTGTGGATTCAACCCAGGGGCATTCTACCTCTGCACAACATCCTCTGCCCTAGTCAATTTTTAAATATTTTTAATTATTTATTTATTTAGTGTGGTACTAGAGATAGAAACCAGAGGAATTCTAACTCTGTGTTATGTCTCTAGTCCTATTTTATTTTATTTTTTTAGTTTGAAACGGGGTCTCGCCAAGTTTCTGAGGGCCTCACTAAGTTGCTGAGGCTGGCATTGAACCTGTGATCCTCCCATCTCAGCCTCCCAAGTACTGAGATTACAGATGTATTCCACTACACCTGGAAAATTTCTTATTTTGAAACAGAGTCTCACTAAGTTGATGAGAGTCTTGCCTTGTTGCTAAGACTGAGAAAGAGAAATTTTGTCATAAACATTACTTGCTTGGAACTTTTGACATTTGAATTATCAGCCAGTATTATCAAAATCTATAATCTCAGCTAAATATGAACTTAGGGCATTTGTAATAAGAATGTAAACAATAATACAGAAAAGTTTTATTGAATATGACACAATAACATAGAGTAAAACTTTTGGTTATTCAGAAGGTAAAATGCTTAAGAAGTCCAGTTAGAAAAAATTTTATATTCTATTGGATTTTAGCTGAGAGTAAGCCTGCAGTCTCTTTAGTTGAAAGTGGCAGAAACAGAATTTGGAATATCATACAGATTTATATATTGATCCAGAGGAAACCATAATTTTCTCAAGAGATAGTAGTCATAGAAGTCTAGCAACCATAAAGTGCTGAAAATTCTTTTACAACCAATTTTATGGTAGCCTAAACTGATTTAATAGAGTACTGCCAAATCAATTCATTCTTTTCCTTCTTAGTCTGTGTCATCTTAATTTGAATTGTTGGCACGCCAGGCTATCCAGCAATTACTGGGCTGCATGGTGTTTGATATATTAACCATAAGACTAGCCACCTGAAGAATGAAAGCCAAGGTATAAAAGAAATCGTGAACTGAGTTCTCCATAAATTGAACATCAATGAATGATGATTCTCTATTTGCAGGTATGCTAAGTGCATACCTTTATGTCTAAGAAAGAACCATCACATACATTTATGTTCAAAAAGGATTGAAAATGTAGGGATTATAGCTCGTATAGCAGTAGGTAACATTGAATACACTGTTTTAAGCAATAATGTAGTATTTATGAGGCAAATTTAGAATAGCATATGTGTCTTTTATTCTCTTCAAGTTAAATATACTTGGGGGGGGTAAGTACATGTGAAGGTAAAGGCCATGTGTCAGCAGATACACAAGATAGCCTGTTAATAGTTAATTATAGCAGTTAACATATACTTAATGTTATCTATATCCCAAGACGTTGGCTAAGAACTTTACATATATTCTATCATATAGCATCATAAATAAGTTCTTATTATAGGAGAAATAAGTGAGACTTGGAAAGCTTGTGAGACTTGCCCAAAGTCATAAAATTGATAGCCATTTGTCTTGGCCACCATTCTCACTGCTATAATCCAAAACAACTGATCACAAAACTTAGAGGAAGGAAGGCTTAGTCACAGTTTTTGGGCATTTTGGGCTCAGTCCATGTGAGGCCAGGGTCTATGGATCTCAGAGCATGGTGACTGGAGGAAGAGAGGGGAGAGAGCAAGGCTCTGCTCTCACATCATGGAGGTCAGAAACAAGAGAGAGCAAGCAAGGGGATCCAAAAACAAAGCACAGTCCCCAAGGCCACACTCCCAGGGACCCACCTTCTCCAGCTACACCTCACCTGCCTAGGTTACCACCCAGTAAATCTATTACAATGAATTTATAAATTTATAATTTATAACTGATGGGATTATAACCCACATGGCTTAGTTACATCAACTCTGGACACTAATACAAGAGCTCTTCAGAGGACATTCTATATATAACCGTAACACAATTGGAACTGGCATTGGATTTTGGAGGACTGCACTGTCTCTGCTGTGGTCAATTGTGCCTCTTCATTATTCCATTATGGTAGGATCAGAAGCTATGACAATGGAACCTAAATATTTATTTCTTTGTATGTTACTAAGTGCACGGTGGTACTCACAAGAGTCAAATAGATGATGAACTAAAACATTCAACTGTAGCTTTTGATTTTGTAACAGAATTTTTAAAACCTTGTGTTTATATTTGTCAAAATAAAATTTAAAATATTTTTATTTTTCAATAAGTAAACTCCTTATTAAAATATATTCCAAAAATTATTTTAATAATTTTATTTCCTCCATTCTTTAAGTGTTTATAAAAATCTGCTTGGTTTAGTCACAGTTTATGTACCGAGAATACAGAAACAAATATATTACACATGTATCTTAACTTTCATTGTCAATTATAAAAATATGCAATAAATTGCTATATAATAACAATTTGCAATTCTCTGAGCAAATAAATTTAGAATTTTTAGTTTATTAACAACCTCAATGGCAAAAGAATGGCCAGTCAATGAAGCAAAAATTTTAAATGGTATGAGAATTTTTAAAAAGGAAATACATTTTTATATTGTCAATCAATTGAGACATATTAAAGTTGGATTAAATCAATTCATTGCTTAACTAAAGACTCTAAGTCCAGATAAATCATGGACAATATTATTAATATTGTACCCTTAACACTGCAGATTGGATGTTGAAATCTAAAGAATAATATGGGGAGAAGAAAAAGTAATAGTGGGGCAGAAGATAAATGGATAACATTTTGACAGCTACATCCAGTCATCTATGTTCAAAATATTTATAAAATTCTGAGCAATATGCCTATACATTTTAGATCTTCTGGGTACATTTTTCTGGTTGCCTCAAAAGGAAAATAACCTTTTTGAACTTCTGGTTTATTTCGGGTATACTGCTGTAATGGTAACTCTTAAAGTCATGCTCAAATTATAATTATCTATGCACCTGTTCTATTTGGTTTCTTTGACTATAAGTACTTTGAAGCTAAACCTACAGTTTTGCATAATTAAATACATTTTAAAAGATGGCCTATTACAATAAATAGCTGTTCAATTTACCTAATGTAGTTTGTCAGAGGCTGTTAAAATAATTTTTAAAAGCTTTAAAGTATATATATATATATTTTTTTTTTGCGGTACCGGGGATTGAACCCAGGGGCGTTCTACCTCTGCGCTACATCCCCGGCCCTATTTTTTTATGCTTTATTTTTTTTGAAACCGGGTCTCATGAAGTTGCGGAGGGTCTCACTAGAGAGAGAGAGAGATAGAGAGAGAGAGGAGAGAGAGAGAGAGAGAGAGACAGGGAGAGAGAGAGAGCTGGGGCTGGCTGCGAACCCGGATCCTCCGGTCTCCGCCTCCCAAAGTACTGGGATTACAAGCGTGCGCCACCACGCCCGGCTGTAAAGTATATTTTAAAGTAAACTTTATATAAAATCCAGTGAGGACTTGAAGCTTTCCACACAAGTGAGCATGAGAGTAAATTTTACTCCGGTCCAACCTTGAAATGACTACAGCCCCAGCTGACAACTTGATGCAGGCCAGTGAGTGACACTGAGCTAGAGGGACTCAGCTAAGTCATGCCCCAATTCATGATACACAACAACTTCGAGACAGTGAGTACTTATTGATTCAAGATGATAAATCTTGGAGTAATTAATCACAGTGAGAGCTAAATAATGCATGATTATTTTCATCTACACTGTACCATGTCACGTACTACATATTAAATTGTATATTACATGTCTTTTCATATGAAATAAAGCATAAGTAGAAGAGATAATTTGTCTGTTAAGAAATCCTTGGAGCAGTACATGGTGGCACATACCTGTAATTCCAGTACTTGGGAGGCTGAGACAAGAGGATTGCAGGTTTGAAGCTAGCCTCAGCAATTTAGCCAGACTCTCGGCAATTTGGCAAGACCATGTTTCAAAATAAAAAGGGTTGTGGTGTAGCTCAGAGGTAGAATGCCCATGGGTTCAATCCCCAGTACCAAAATAAATAAATATTTGGATTTGGTTTGGCCAGAAAGTTGGTTAGAATGAAGACAAAGAGAACAGGAGACACATTGTTCCTCTCTGGAAGAAAGAACTTAGGCTTCTTTGTAACTGGATAATAGTCAAACTATGACAATTATGTGGTTCAGAGCATAAATTCTGGTTTTAGAATTTCTATACCAATGTCTGGTATAGAAATGCATGCTGGTCACATGACCAGGGCAAATACATTCCATTTTCATCATAGAACACAATTTCCTCATCTGGAAAGTAAAAGTATTAACTGCACTTCTTTCATTGAGTTATTTTGAGTTTTTCATGTACTGATATTATCTGATCAGTCACAAAATAATATGGCACATACAGAAAAGGAAAGGAAGAAGGATAGTACAGACATTTATATACTTCTTTCCTTTTTCTAAAAGAGAAAACAGAGTTTTCTAAAAGTTGTATAGCGCCGGGCGTGGTGGTGCACGCTTGTAATCCCAGTACTTTGGGAGGCGGAGACCGGAGGATCCGGGTTCGCGGCCAGCCTCAGCTCTCTCTCTATCTCTCTCTCTCCCTGTCTCTCTCTCTCTCTCTTTCTCTTTCTCTCTCTCTCTACTTAGTGAGGCCCTCTGCAACTTTGTGAGACCCGGTTTCAAAATAAAGTATAAAAAATAGGGCCGGGGGTGTAGTTCGGAGGTAGAACGCCCCTGGGTTCAATCCCCGGTACCGCAAAAAATAAATAAATAAATAAATAAAAGTTGTATAGCAATGCGCAGAATTAGAAGGGATTTTCAAAAAAATATTTAGCCATGTTTAGTACCAAATAATATGAACATCCAGGCCAATAAGAGTTTAATAAGGACAAAACATAACAAAATAACCTCATTTTCTTTCTACAACATAGTTATTAAACTTCTAAATGAAGAAAATGATTTAGAAATATTATATCTATCATCAGTAGAAATGCTATACATGACATATTTATAGAGAAGATGATAAAAAGGGCATGATAATTCTGTGTGAGGGATTTGTTGCTAGTTTACAGCCATCTGAAGATTATCAGTGCATTGATTTCTTACCCTAAGGTCGTTCTTGAGTAGTATGCCTTAGGGCTACTTCCTCTCTCCAGTAATGGCTCAACTGTTTGTCAGTGGCATAGTGTAGATTTCATATTTGTCTGTGCCCAAAACCTGAGAAGTAGTGAGTATATTATAAATGAAAACAAAACAAAACACATTTTGAAAATCTAGAATGAAAGTAGAGACTGAAAACCAGTAAGAAGAAATTTTGCCAAAATAAGTTAACAGGTGTCTAAACAATTAGTGTCCAATGCATAGGTTGTAAAGAAAAATCTTTCCTATGTGGAGTGTTTACATGAAAATTTATAAAAGTAACTAGACTTAAAATGAGACTAGGGGTAAATTTAACAGAGTGCAAAACACTGAAAAGAAATGTTTCTGATATTTTACTGTATTTGCAAGTAAGAAATTAGTCTGCCAAGGTTTCAAGGATCCTTACAGAAGACAAGACTCCCAGATC
Source organism: Glis glis (assembly GCA_004027185.1). Lineage (NCBI taxonomy): Eukaryota > Metazoa > Chordata > Mammalia > Rodentia > Gliridae > Glis > Glis glis. Next base: position 12,431 of record PVJS01026743.1, read on the forward strand.
AAAGGCAATGCATAGTTTACCACTTATCAATAGCAAAAACCAGAGTAGCATCATTTGCACCAGGTCCCTGAGCTCCAGTTCCCACAGGTTAAAGTTTAAAAAAATAAGAAAGGCCAGGTGACACCTACACAGGAAGTGGGTTGATTATAAAGGAGAAACCCCAAGTTTATAATATACACTAAGCAAGCCTCAAAAGGGAGACATAAGTTTTATTATACTAAACAGTAAATGGAACTGGCCCTGGCTGTGAATGCAGACACAGTATTTTCAAGGATTATTTTCTGAGCAAACACTCTTGAAAAGGCAGTCTGGACAGAAAGGAGAGTCACTGCTTTTGACTGGGAGGCATGCAGAAATGTGAGTCATGAAGAGTTGTATTTCAGCATGGGAGGTTTGAAAATGCAAATGAAAGCTGGCATCCAGATCTCAGACAATCATTGACCACACACTGCACTGGCTCCACCAGTTGCATTGTTTTGTTCAATTTTGAACACTATATGTTGAAGGACCTATTAAAATACAAAATATCCACCCAAACTTGCAAGAGAATGCCAAATGTTTACTTGAGAAATTTCTGAACTACAAAGTACAGAAAAAAAAATAAATAAAAGGAAAGCTACCAATGACTTCCAATAATGGAAATGCTGGTCCTTTAGAGAAGGTAAAAATTAGCCACTTCTCTATCCCTTCCCAGTTCTTAGCTCTGATACTCCTAATTTATCCTTTCCACTATAAGTCATATTTCTTTAAGCATGGTCTCAGAATCACTGAAACTTGAATCAGAATCTTTAGGAAATCTGCAATCTTTTAAGCCTTAAAAATTATTGCATAAAACATACTTGCCTTACTATAAGATGTAAAAGAAATCACCACTCTGGAAAATAAAAGTAACTATGAATTAAGGATATTTCATGACTGGCAATATCTGAAGTGAAAGGATATGAAATGCAATCGCTATTATGAAACAGTTTCAAGGAAGTAATGATAATAAAAGTGTAGTTCAGAAAGAAGTAGGGAAAGAAAATACAGAGCAGTCTCTGAGAATCATGGTCAGGACTACATTAAGCATCTAGTTGGCATTTAATCAGAGAGTCTATGTCGAGGATGATTCTCACTGAATCACATTCATGGACTTCTTATCATTCTTCTCATTCATTTCTTATTAACTGTAACAAATACTGGTATGGAAGACTTCCAATCAAATCCTGACATTTTCTTGAGGATTGAGCAAAAGTAGTATATGACCTGTAAATTGAGAATGAGTAGGTTGGATTTTAAGCTTATGATATAAAATACACCTCTAAAATTACAGCCCATTTTATTGGGAGTCGTAGGAGATAAGAAGGAAATGAAGAAATGACTCTACCAAAATATGACTTTTAATCTTGTGTGGGCAAACAATACACCACCTATGAAAAAGTGATGAGAACATTTTATTGATACTTACACATGCCAATAGACAAACTCTGGTCATGTAAAATGTTCTAGAGAGATGAATCAATGTAGAGAAAAGGAATACATCTAAAAAGTAATTTGTCAAAAGTTTTTAAAACAATGAGCTTCTAAACACTTAGAAATTAGTTTCAGAAATAAAAGAACATTTAGCAAAATTTTTTATGTTTTCAAACTTTTATTGCATGTTGAAATCACCTAAGGAGCTTTAAAAATATTGACCGCCCAGGGATTTTGATATAATTGGTCTGATTTGTTGTGTTTGCATCAGGATTTTAAAAGGCTGATCAGATAATTCTGACATGATGCCAAAGTGGAGTACCATTATTTAAAACTAGAGTTGGAACCATTTACCAAGGGTGATTTTAGAAGCACAAAAAGCCACTTACCCAAGGAATTCTCATTATTGTCAGGCCACAGAGCCTGCCCTTGGTTTAGAAATTAAGTTTTGCAAAACCTTAATTGAAATACAAGTGCTATCAGAAGGAATAACAACTTAAGTGTATTATGACCTGAAAAATATGAAATGCTCAATCGTTATTATCCGAGCTGACAATACACATAATTGATGTCACAGGTTCTTCTCCATGGATACGGACTACTTATATAGTCCCTTACACATTATGTATAAAATCCATACTGGCAAGTCCCAATGTCCTATAGGTCTTTGTAATAGTTTGAATTTAGAATGTCCTCCCAGCCCTCACAGAAACCAGGCAGTCATGTTGGAGGTGGGTCTTGGTTTCCAAGGAGGAGTCCCTGAGGGTGTAGCCTTGGGGATTATATAAGGTCCTTTCTCCCCTTGTTCTCTTTCTTACTTCCAGCTTCTGTGATGAGAGAGCAGAGCACTTGCTCTCTCCATCTCTCTGCTTCTCGCCACCATGCCCTGAGCTCTGCAGACCTGGCCTACATGGAATAAAACTCTGAAATCTCCAAAAACTGTGAGCAGAGAAATCTTCCTTCTTCTAAGTTGTATGCTCAGTTTTTTGGATCACAGCAGTGAGCATATTGACTGAAACAGTCTTTCAATGTCTTGATAATCACCAACTATTAGCATTAGTCAACAACATTTGTCATGAAATATGTTCCCATTTAGAAATTGTAAAGGCAAATTAGACTGAGAAAATTTAAAATACCAAAGAAACCAAGTCATTATCCAGATGAGATGAGTAAGGCAGAAGACCCTGGAGCATTCAGGATAGTCTGTCAAAAATTTTAGTTATCTAGTGGAGTACTATGGAGTTTTCACTAGGAAATAGGGGCTTATAGAAACAAGGGCAAGAAAATTTGGAACCATGGAAGAAAAAGTAGTTAATATGGCCTAGCTAGGGCTAGCAACAATTATTATTATTATTATTATTATTTTGCGGTTCCGGGGATTGAACCCAGGAGCATTCTACCTCCGCGCTACACCCCCAGCCCTATTTTTTATACTTTATTTTTGAAACCAGGTCTCATGAAGTTGCGGAGGTCCTCACTAAGTAGAGAGAGACAGACAGAGAGAGAGAGAGAGAGAGAGAGAGAGCTGAGGTTGGCCGCAAACCCAGATCCTCCGGTCTCCGCCTTCCAAAGTACTGGGATTACAAGCGTGCGCCACCATGCCAGGCCAATTATTATTTTTTTAAAAAATCTGACCTAGACTTCCTGGCTGTCTGTAGTCACACTATAGCCACCATGTGTAACATCCTGCTAACAAGCAAAAATGAAGTTTGTGTTAGCAATTTGAGTTTCAAATCTCTCCAAACAGTATCATCTACATGGCAAAGGGCATTGCATTAAATAGAGAGCTGAGACTTGGCATGGTCAGATGGCATGGTCATGGTACAGAATAAAAACAATGACAGGAACTGAAAATGTTTTAAAGAGATATCAAAACCTATAAGTACAGCACCATAAACATTCCATATCCCTTCAATATCTGCATCTATCAGCTTTCCATGGCAGTGACAAAATACTTGAGAAAATCAAATGAAAGGAAAAGAGACTTATTTTGACCCATGGTTTCAGACATTTCAATCTATGGTTACCTGGCTCCATTGCTTCTGGACCGTGGTGAGGCAGAACCACATGACAGGGAGCTTGTGGTGGAGACAAGTGGCTTAACTCATGGTGAGTAGGAGGGAGGGAGGGAGAAATAGAGATAGAGATAGAGAGAGCTAGAGATAGATAGAGCTAGAGCTAGAGCTAGAGAGAGAGAGAGAGAGAGAGAGAGAGAGAAGAGGAGAAATGGTCAGGGGAAAATATACCTACACAAATACAAATATACCATTACACTAGATTTGTGTTTTGAGCTTTGTTGGCACAATATAAACATACGTTTACATCAATACATTTATATCAATCATGCATGCACTGACATATTACAAGTGGATTTCATGAAATGATTCCTAACTAGGATAAACTCTGATCATTTACAATCTATTTTGTTTTCTATTTACAAAAAATTAACAAATGTCATGTGAGTAAGAAATGCTTTAAAATTTCTAAAACTAAATGAATTATATGTTTTAATAATGGTACTATAAGATATATCCTGAATGTACTTATATCTGCTTTTTTCCAATAAAGAAAATATATCAGTCCATTTGGCCATCATTCTTAACAAATCTCATGAAAAATAATTACAGAGATTTAACAATGATTTTGCTATTTTAGCCACAGAAAGGCTCTGCCAATACTTGCTCTCTTAATTGTTTTGAAGATAAAAGAATGTAATAGATGTAACAGTGATTGAAAAGATAGCAAAGTAAATTATTTCAGAAATTGGAGTAATTATCTCAGTATGGCAGACAAACTAATTTCTATTGAGTATTCTTTATAATTCATTTTAGTTTTTTTCCTAAATTTTCTTATGTGTATTCTGACTCTAAGTTCCTTTCTTTCTTCATCTATAGTTATGGAATTTAATTTTCTTAATTTTTAAAATATGTTCCCAGCCAATCTAATTACTATACTATTTATATTGAATAATTTTAAAAATGACTCAAATTGCTTTTTTAAAATTACTTTTATACTTTTCCTTAATATTAAATGCATGTATTAATATAATTTCCACTAATGATCATGAAGTTTTTGTCCAATTTACAAATGGCAGATTTTGACTCTTTTTTTTTTTTGCGATACCGGGGATTGAACGCAGGGGCATTCTACCTCCGCACTAGGCCCCCAGCCCTATTTTTTATACTTTATTTTGAAACCGGGTCTCACGGAGTTGCGGAGGGCCTCGCTAAGGAGAGAGAGAGAGAGAGAGACAGGGAGAGAGAGAGCGAGAGAGCTGAGGCTGGCCGCGAACCCGGATCCTCCGGTCTCAGCCTCCCAAAGTACTGGGATTACAAGCATGTGCCACCACACCCGGCTAGATTTTGACTCCTTTTAAAAGGATATATAAAGCCAGGCATGGTGGTGTATGCCTGTAATCTAAGTATTAGAGAAGCTGAGACAGGAGGATTGCAGTTTTGAGGAGAGCCTCAGCAATGCAGCAAGACTCAGCAACCTAGTGAGAACCTGTTTCAAAACAAAAAATAAAAAAGGCTGGGGGTATAGCTCAGAGGTATAATGCTCCTGGGTTCAATCCCTAGTACCAAAAAAGGTATATAAAAGTAGAATAATAGTAGAATTAGGGAGTCCAGTGTTTCTCAAGGCCATTATAGTATTGGTAGCCAAGAACCTGCTTCTAGCAATACTACCCCAACCTCAGAAAATTAGGTTGCTTTCATTTTTTGGCTATTGTGAATAATGCTGCAATAAATATGGGAGTTTAGATGTTTCTTTGAAATACAGATTTCATTTCCTTTGGAGATCCACAACAGTAGGATAGCTGGGTCATATGGTAGTACTATTTTTAATTTTTTGAAAACTTCCATACTGCTTTCCATAATGGACATATCAACATATGTTCCCGCCAACAGTCTTTAAAAAAAGTTCTAATTCCATTTTTCTACATTTGGATAACCAGTTTTTCCAGCACCAGCTGTTGACAAAGCTGTCTTTTCTCCAGCACATGTTTTTGGCACCTTTTTCAAAAATCAACTGGCTATAAGTATGAGGATTTGTCTCTGTATCTTCTATTCTGTTCCATTGGTCTATGTGTCTGTTTTTGTGCCAAAACCATGTTGTCTTTATTACTATATATACAAAGTATAATCTGAAATCAAGTATTGTGATGCCTTCTAGGTCTCTGATTTTACAAAATTAAAATATGATTTTTATTATTTATCAAGGTATTTTTACCACTCCTTACTGCATACTGTCCTGAGGCAGATAGGCTACATTGTTTACTGTTAACTAGATATAATTGTATTTGGCTAATAATAAAGTTTAGTTAATAGATTTTAGTTAAAAAGGTGTATATATACATATTTAAACTTATTTTTGTTTAAAAAAAGAATATTGTAAAACAACCATAATCTTATGACTTAGAGATGGGTTTATCAAATATATTTTTCTATTTTTTCCTAAACATTTTTTCTATACATTTATCCAGTTACTCAGCAGAACTTGTTAAACACACTTCAGTTTCCTCATTGAACTGTCTTAGCACCTTGGGCAAAATAAAATGATCATATAAGTGGGAGTCTATTTCTCATCTCAGTATTTTGCTGTTCTGTTGATATATGTCTATACTTTTTTCATTACTACATATCATGAATTGTGGGCTATAGTTCCTTTTTAAGTGAGGTAACAAGATCTCCAAATTCATTTATCTTCTTTTTAATGAATTGTTCTGTTTTGTTTTGTTTTTAATGTCAGTGACTTCATTTTAAAGGAGTTCCATTCTCTGAGGATTCATTATTCAAGGTATTATATTATTTTCCTTCTCTAAAGTTTCCGTGAATGGTTTCAGTAGGTTTTTATATAGTTTTATTGGTGCATTATAGTCTCACATAATAATGAAGTTCATAGTGATAGTGACATACATGCACACAGTACTTGATGAGTTTTACCCCACCTCCCTCCCACTCTCCCTTCCTCATACATGATATTGAAATTGGCATTAGTATTCTCACATATGTACATAATGTCTATGGAAGTGATTCCTTCACTAATTCTCCCTCTACCCCCTCCCCAAAACCACCTCCCTCAGTCCACTGAAGTTTCTCCTCCATTATCTAAAGTCCCTCTTATATCCTAATTACACCCTATCTTCTGCAGACTAGAGAGAACATATGGCTCTCCACTTTCTGTGACAGGTTAATTTCACTTAACATAATGTTCTCCAGGTCTATCCATTTTCCTACAAATGACATAAATGTGTTCTTCATTGCTGAGTAGAATTCCATTGTGTGTATATCCCATAATTTTGTGATCCATTCATTTTTTGATGGACACCTAGGTTGGTTCCATAATTTGGCTATTATGAATTGTGCTGCTAGAAACATGGATATGCTTGTATTACTATAATATTCTAATTTCAGCCCCTTTGAAAAGGTACCCAGGAGTGGCATAGCTGAATCATATGGTGGATCTGTTATGCTCAGTCCAGTGTTGCAAGAAGAAGAGGAGTCTGACTGGATTTGGAAGGTGGATTTATTCAGCCGTGGTTAAAACAGGCTAGCCAGGCTAGGGACGCAGTTCAACGCAAAGTTAGGAGCTGCGACCCTGAACTAGTTTCACACAGAGTTTTTAAAGGCAAAAACCACACGCAGGTGGTCGTTGCCTAAGTTACAGCCAATGGGGCGCTGACAAAACCACTAGTCTGAAGTAAGCAGGAGTTGTGTTATTTTTTGATTGGCTCAAGCTAGGAAGGTACGTTATGTCTGGAACATGGCCCAACTTCGAGTTAGGAAGGTACATTATGTCTGAAACATGGCCCAGTGCTTCTAGGATGTTGGGGTTAGGTAAGCAGGATGTTAGTTCATACTTCGGGGGTTGTGCTACGTGCTGTTTTCACTGATTGGTTGTTCTGGGCTTGAGGGGAATTCCAGATCAGGTCGAAATGGAGTCACTCTTGTTAGGGCTTTCTAGAGCCCTACAGATCCATTCTCAGTTTTCTGAGGAATCTCAACTCTGATCTCCATAGTGGCTGCACTAATTTGCAATCTCACCAACAGTGTAGAAGAGTTACCATTTCCCCACACCCTTGCCAGCATTTATTGTTGTTTGACTTGATGGTTGCCATTCTAATCGAGTTAGATGGAATCTCAGTGAAGTTTTAATTTATATATCCTCTGATCGCTAATGATGTTGACCATTTTTTCATGTATGTATTGGCCATGTATATTTCTTCTTTTGGGATGTGTCTATTTAGTTCAATTGCTCAGCCCTTGATTGGTTTTTTTTTTTTCTAGTGATAAGTCTTTTATAAGTACTTCACATATTCTAGATATTACTCTTCTGTCAGAAGTATAGCTGGCAAAGATCTTCTCCCATTCTGTAGGCTCTCTCTTTAGACTCTTAATGTTTTCCTTTGATGAGCAGAAACTTTTTAGTTTAATGTTATCCCATTTATTAATTCTTGTTTTAATTTCCTGAGCTTTGGGATCCTGTTAAGAAAGTTTCTACCTTTGCCTAAATATTGGAATGTTGGACCTATGCCCTCCTCTATTAATTTCAAAGTCTGTGGTCTAATTTACAGGTCTTTGTTCCATCTTGAATTGACTCTTGTAAAGGATGAGAGGTAGAGATTTAATTCCATTTTTCTACAAAAGGATAACTAGTTTTCCCAACACCATTTGTTGAAAAGGCTGTCTTTTCTCCAACATACGTGTTTGGTACCTGTGTTGGAAATCAATTGGCTGTGTGTGGATTTGTTTCTGTATCTTCCATTCAGTTCCATTGGTCTATGTGTCTGTTTTTGTGTCAATAGCATTCTGTTTTTATTAATATAGCTCTGTAGTATAGTTTGAAGTCAGGAATTGTGATGCATCCTGCATGGTTCTTTTTGTTGAGAATTGCTTTGGCTATTCTGGGTCTTTTGTTTTTCCATATGAAATTTGGGCTGGAATGTAGCTTAGTGGCAAAGTGCTTGCCTTGCAAGCACAACACCTTTGGTTCAATCCTGAGTACCAAAAAGAAAAACAAAACAAAGCAAAAAGATAAAAAAAGGTCAAGCAAAAAAATTATTTTTCTCTTAGATTCTATTGGCTATTTTAGATATTTTTCACATATGTGGCAGAATTATGTTATTAATTGCTATAAAAATATATACAGCTTTTGATTTTGAGTTTATTTAATTTATATGTTTGTTTCAGGAAGAGCAACCTCTTACCATTTTAATGTCTTCTAATCTATTAACATGACATATCTTTACATTTATTTTGTTTTAATTTATCTTAGCAATTTTTAGTTTCTATGTTGGGATCTTAAAACTTTTTGTTAAATATATTTCCAAGTATTTAATATGTTCATCGCTATTATAAACAAATTGTATTTATTTTTTATTTTATTTTTTGGTATTTTTATTTTATTTTATTTTATTTTATTTTATTTTATTTTATTTTATTTTATTTTATTTTATTTTTGGGGGATTGAACCCAGGGGTATTCTACCTCCGAGCTGCACCTCTAGCCCTATTTATTTATTTATTTATTTATTTATTTATTTTTAATTTTGAAAGAGGGTCTTGCTAGGTTGTTGACCAAGTTGCTGAGGCTGGTCTCAAACCTTTGATCCTCCTATCTCAACCTACCATGTACTGGGATTACAAGGTATGCGCCACCTCACCAGCAAATTGTCTTTAAATGTCAATTTACAATTGTTAACCACAAGACTATAATAAATAGAATTGATTTTTATATTGACCTTGAACACAGTGAATTTATAATTCACTTCTAGTTTTAGTTGCTTTGTGTCCACATTTTCTAAACAAATAATTCTATCATCTCTGACATTTCAGTCTGAAGATTTACTAAGCACATTTTAAAAACAGATCTGTTGTCTACATTTTAAATTTTATCTAAACAAGTCTGTATTTCAAATTCAATTTAACATTTTTCTTAAATTTTTAAATATGTTGATTTATTGTCTTTTATGTCCATTGTTTTTAATGATTAATATGGCAAAACCCATGCTTTTATTCCCCCATATCTGATATCTTATCTTTCCCCAAAGCTTTTACAATCTTTTTTCATCTGTAGTTTTCAGCAATTGGACTATGATGCTGCTGAGTATAATTTTGTTTGTAGTCGTCTGCTTGGAGTTTGCTGAGTTTTCTGTATCTGTATATTAATGTTATTCGCCAAATTTGGAAATGTTTCAACTATTATTTTTTCAATTATTCTCCTGCTGTGCTCCCTTCATTTTCTCTTCTGAACTTCAAATCATGTGTGAGAATGTTGGTAGCTGAAAATTTTGTTCCCAAGTTATTTCACTGTGTTTTTCCAGTTGTATATTGCCTATTGGTCAGCCCTCAAATTCACTGAGCATTTATTCTGCTCTCTCTGATCAGCTATTTATGCCATCCACAGAATTTTAAACAATTATATTGCATTTTTAACACTGGAATTTCTGTTGAGATTCCTTTTACAGTTCTCGATTCCCTGCTAATATTTGTCACCTGTTAACTCATTGTGACCATTTCTTTGGTCATTGAACATGTTTATAACAGCTGCTTAAAAGTCCTTATCTGCTAATTCTAAATTGTGGGTCATCTCATTGTCTTTTTTTGAAATACTTGACTATGTCACATTTTTCCTGTTTGTTCACATTTACTCTAATTTTCTTATGCTGGACATAATAGATGGCCTGCTGCAAAGGTCTAAACCTATTATCTTCCTTTCCACAATGGTAATTTTTGTTCTGCTGAATGCTAAATGTACTGGCTTATCACCTTGAACCGCATCACCTTGTGGCGGCTTGATTTCATACTTGTTAGGGCCAGGCTATTTAACTATGTAACATACCCTTTACCACTGTTTTATGGTCCTTCTGGTATAATGAAAAGCATGAGCTATTTACCAAAGCACTCTTACCTTGGCAGTGTTCAACGACAATCAATAACTGTCGTTTCTGAGGTTGGTGACCGTTAAAACTTCTGCTTAGCTATTTCAGCCTTCCAGATGATGAATTACATCAAATTTCTTGGAATCCCAACCTTCACAAGCACAGCTTATGGACTGCCAAACATTGGAAGGGAGTTTAAAAGGAGGTTTATAAATTGTCCCTATCTGTGGCTGCCTCCTTGCTGGGATTCCCTTTCTCAATTTCCAGCTTCAAGACACACTTGTGCTCTATCTTCTGAGATCTAGAAAGAATAAAAAAGAGTTTTATGCTTGAGTTCTTAATATGCTGCATCATATGGTCTAGAAAATTCTCTTAGAGAAAAACTCTACAAGTGAATATCTCACCCACCAAAGTTTCTTCTTTCAAAGACAAAATCCTTCTAGGTTGTTTTTGCTTTTGAAACACACATACACACACACACACACACACACACACACACACACACACACACATATACATACATAGATACACAATACTTTTCAATTTAAAATAAAATGAATGAGAATGATTCTTACAAAATATTTAGCTAAACCCTCCATGCTTTTTCCTGAAAGGTACTTAGAAATTGAAATTACAAACTCTGAATGCCTACTGAAAGATATATATGTATTGGTGTGATATACTTTTTATATTAATGTGCTGTATTTCTATTAGAAAATATAATACTTGCTTATGTTTTCATTTGATTTGTTGATTTTTGCATTTAATATCTATGTTGAAATAAAGAATGATTTGGGGGCTTTATAATGTGAATAAGTAAGCTTTCCATATTGTCTGTGTTCAGGAACACTTACAATAATAATCACTCTTTAAACTTTTGAAAAGAAATAGACAAAAATTATATGACCTAGAATACTGCTTTAGATCTAATCTTTGATAATTTTATTAATTTAATTTATCAAACTTTTCCCTTCCTTTAAGAGTGAATAAAATTTTCCAACAGAAGCATTAATTTTGCTTATTTTAAAGCCAATTTATATATATTATTACTTATAATAATAATCCATTAATATTTCCTTTTGCTTAATTTGCATGCTTGCTTAAAATTTCTTTTATTTGTGCTATTATCACTAAATTAATTTTGCAAGAGCTTTGTTTTAGTTACCTTTACTTTAATTCCCAAAGACATTCAACTTGTGTATTCTCCAATTAGAGGTGTTCTGAAAATGGTAGAGGATTTATGGTAATTCAAATCACTGGAACAATATGCTGTATATTTGTTAGTAGCATTAACTTTTAATCTTCTATGGAATTTCATTTTCCTTGAAAATGGTAGAAATTCTAGAGATAGCTTGTGTTTAAGTAATGCATCAGAGATATTTTGGTATAATTTGCATACAGTAAAATTCACAGATTTTAATTGTATGGGTCAATGATTTAGGAAAAATATATACATTCCTGTAAGTACCACCATAATTAAATTATAAAATCATGGTCTCTCCCCAGAAAACTCCCTTGTAACATTTTTATAGTTAATTTCTTCCACCCACTTTGACTTATCACTATTGAATAGGAATTATCATCTTTATTTCGTTTGGTTGGTACATTTTTGTGGATAATTTTCTATGCAGATAGCATTTTTAATTGAGGCCAACATTCATTGAATCAAACATTTGATATGCAAAAATCATCTTAATACTTTTAATTTGTCTATTATTACTATTATTATTATTTTAACTTAGGGGCAATGGTTTTTATTCTCTAACCAGAAATATAGGTCAAATTTAAACTAAATCTTACTGGGAGGCAGTTAGGGAGAGTAGGATCTGTGGAGGTCAATATCACTGTGAATGTAGGCTGTACCTTTTATGTCCATGAGACTCGAGTTAGCCTTTTCAAGACATCTTGCTAGCATTAAATAAGTTTGATAATAATACTAACTTCAAAAGTTCATTATGAAAATTAAATGAGATAATATATGGATAAAAGTCCTAGGCACAACATTTGGCATACAGTAGGCACAATATAAATATTACTGTTTTCTTGCTGCTTCAGAGAATATTGCACACTGTGAGGACTTACATAACTCTTTTCAGTGGGACAGTAGATATTTAAATGGGTAGAAAACAGCAATAAAAACATACAGTTTGAAAATCCTTAATGTTCTCCCTCATGTGTGGAAGCTAGGGAGAAACTGGGATACAAAAGAGACTCTAGACAAAGGAGGACAAGCCCAAAGGAGGGAGGCAGCTGGGGGGGGGGGAACGCAATGAAGGAAACTCTTCAATGGACGTGATGTACACACACAAAATCATCAATGCCAGTCAATATTGTGCAGGGAGGGAGAGGGAGCGGGGTGGGATTTGGGGGGAGGCTTACCAAGTGCTGTGTTCATGTATGTCTCTATCACTCTGAACTTCAGCATAATGTATGATTATAATGCACCAATAAAAATAAACACCAAAAAACAAACAAAAAAAACCAAAAAGAAAAGAAATGCAAAAAAGAAAACCAATGAACAAAGAGAAACAACCAATGCATAAAGAGTATCTTAAATCAAACACAGGTAGCAAGTATCTCCACAAACTCAGCTGATGTAGACATATTATTTATAGGAAAAATTCACACGTAAAATCATCAGTTCAGAAGTAAATATCTCAGGGTTGGGTATAAGGATGGGGGAAAGATTTGAATACATGAGAGGAAAGTCTTTGGGATGTTGGAATCATTCTCTGACCTTTCCATAGTAGTGGTTAAAATAATCCATGCATTATACACACTCATATAATTATGCACCAAAAAGGTAAATTTTACTATGTAAATTTTAAGAATTAAAATAAATAGAAACATTTGTCTAATTATATGCCAAGTTGCCATTTTACTCCCACATAAATATTTCAAGTAATCATAAGACGGGGGTTTAGATGACACACTTTTTATATATGTAAATATATATTTTTTTGTAAATATATATATGTAAATATATATCATAAAAGAAGCAGTTTTTAAACTTTTGTAGTTTTATTTTTCAGAATAATACTGATATTGCTATTTCAAAAGTCATCTGTCTTATCATTTGTCTAGAATATGTATAGCAAATAAGTAATTAATATCTTTCTCAGCATAAGAGAAAATAAATGCAATTGTAAATGAAATCATCCAAATTAAATAAGATCCATGAAATATTAATCTTAATCTGGACTCATAATGTTTTTCTAAAAATACATATATTCTATTTGACTACTTAGCAACACTGAAATCTCATTAGCAATGGGAGCATCTAGCTAGATTATAATCTCCACATAAAATTCCCTACCAAAACCAACTAAGATCCTTGGCGAAATACCTGATGTAAGGTCTGTGACAGGAAAGGGATAAAATGAGACCATGAAATTTGGAACAGAAAGCCAGACACCTATCAAAATTGATTAGCTTATATCAAATGGATACCAAAGCCAATTCACTGGCTCCCACTGGCCAAAAAATGAGACAATTTCAGCATCAAAACAATGGTGATTGATGATGGAAATGCCGATGTATAAAATTTCATGAGTTGGCAATAATACCCCAAAAATAAGAATTAAAATATAAAATGGAAGCCGGGCGTGGTGGCGCACGCTTGTAATCCCAGTACTTTCGGAGGCTGAGACCGGAGGATCCGGGTTCCTGGCCAGCCTCAGCTCTCTCTCTCTCTCTCTCTCTCGCTGTCTCTCTCTCTCTCTTTCTACCTAGTAAGGCCCTCTGCAACTTCGTGAGACCCGGTTTCAAAATAAAGTATAAAAAAATAGGGCCGGGGGTGTAGCGTGGAGGTAGAATGCCCCTGGGTTCAATCCCTGGTACCGCAAAAATAAATAAATAAATAAATAAAATATAAAATGGAAGTAATTGATAATATTTTGGTATTGTTGCATAAGAACTCATTCTGAAAACTTGTATAAATATGGAAATATAAGGATTAATCCTGCCTTTTCTATATTCATTTCCCCTAGGGGAACCAAAAATAT
>PVJS01026744.1:0-26769 GCA_004027185.1 Glis glis
GGATCGAACCCAGGGGTGTTTTACCTCTGGGCTGTATCCCCAGTCCGTTTTTTTTTTTTTTTTTGCGGTATCAGGGATTGAACCTAGAGGCATTCTACTTCCGGGCTGCACCCCCAGCCCAATTTTTTCTTTTTTATTTGAAACCGGGTCTCACGAAGTTGCGGAGGGCCTCGCTAAGGAGAGAGAGAGAGAGAGAGAGAGAGAGAGAGAGAGAGACAGGGAGAGAGAGAGCGAGAGAGCTGAGGCTGGCCGCGAACCCGGATCCTCCAGTCTTCGCCTCCCAAAGTACTGGGATTACAAGTGTGCGCCACCACGCCCGGCTATGAGACCCTGTTTTAAAAATAAAAAATAATATTGGACTGGGGGTGTAGCTCAGAGATAGAATGCCTCTGGGTTCAAGCTTTAGTACTAGGAAAAAAAGAAAAAAGAAAAAAAGGGCTACAAAGCAAATATTGTAGGCTGTGTGGCCTGTACAGTTTTCATCACAGCGATTCAACTCTGTTGTTATAACACAAAAGCATCCATGAGCAAGATGTCAATGCACGGGCCTGGCTGAGTTTCAATAAAACTTTATTTGCAATGACAGGCAGCGGGCTAGATTTGGCCCATTGGATGGATGCAGTTTGCTGACCTGTGCTCTCAACCACAATGTCACACTGTCCCCTCGCTCCTGGACTTTGGAAGTCCTACCACACGGAGCTTACATTTTTGGGGGGGTACTGGGAATTGAACCCAGAAGCATTCTACCTCCGAGCTACACCCCCAGCCTGATTTTATTTTTTATTTTGAAACAGGGTTGGGCTCGGTTGCTGAGGCTGGTCTTGAATGAGCAATCCTCGTGTCTCAGTGTCCCAAGTACTGGGGTTACAGGCGTGTGCCACCATGCCTGGCTTGGAGCTTATATTCTAATGGAAGAGGAGGGCTATAAAAAAATAAGAAAAATAAGAAAGACAGTGGCAAATGCTTTGCAGCAGAAGAAACAAGACGATGTCCCGGAGGGAGAGGGAGAAAGCCACATGGAGGGTCAGTGTGGTATGTGAGGGGGAGGCTACTAGCCACGGGTGGTCGGGGAGGCCTCTCGGCGGAGGCCACATTTATCTGAAGCCCTGAATGAAACAGAGGAGCCGGCCGCTATGGATGATGGGAGAAGCAGGGGCCAGCGCAGAAGGCCGGGGGCAGGAACGAGCCGCGTGTGTCTGAGAAGCAGAAAGAAGGTTGGAGAATAGTAAGTAGGATGGGGAGGAGAGAGCCAGGCAGGAGAGTCAGACAACAGAGGCAACTCCAGGCTGTGGGGAAGAGCTTGAACTCAATCCAACTTGGGTTGGAAACCAGAGAACCGTTTCCCGAAGGTCTGACTTAGATCCAAAATGGACCCCCTGGATGCTGTCATGAACTGCATTATCCTATCCAGCCCCAGGCCCAGGGGCATAGGGATTATTACCCTCAGACCCATTTTACAGATGGGGGTCTGGGGCGCTGCCAATCCCCAGCCTGGAAGTATCAGGCCAGGGCCTCTCTCCAGGAAGTCGCTCCAGGCCTCCCCTCTCCCAAGTTGGGGACTGCACAACTCCGGGGCACCGGTTACAGAGACCACCGTGAACACGGCCCTCCCTAGGGTTGCTCAGTGCACACTGTGGACAACGGTATGCCTTGCCAGGAGGAGACAGACGCCCAGAAAAACTGCAGCTAGACACGGTGTGGTGTGCGCTGCGCGGAGGTGTCCGATTTCCGGGGCGGGCCGGGACCTTCGAGATGAGCAGATGGGGTTCTAGCGGATGTGTAGGAGAGGGACGAAGCCACGCGGGTGTCTGGAGGGGGAACCAAGCGTGTAGAGGTGTGACACGTGGGAGGGAAGCGTGTCTGGCAGATCTGAGTGCCACTGAGGAGGCCGGTGTGGCCGGGCAGAGCGAGGGAGGATGGCAATACTGGGACCAGAGGGGACAGAAGTCACAGGGGCCGGATGGCGTAGTGTCACATCGAAGGATGTGGGTCCTGATTGCTGGGCCAGAGGAATGCACTTCAACCCTGCGTGTCTACTGAGCACCTACTATGTGCTGGGGAAGACCGACCACGCAGGTCCTTGGTCCCCACGGGGCTTAGCTTGCTCACACTGACATGAGTGTCTGCTCTTCTTACCTTGTTCTTACAGAGACTAAGGGGCTCCCTGGAATGAGTGAAATGGCCCTGGTGAGACGCACGGCCTTGTGGGTCTTTCTTTTTCCCACACTTGATACAAGAAACAGTTAAATTTCCCCTTAGAGAGGATATGGTCCTGCATGCCTGTAAACCCAGGACTTGGTAGGCTGAGCCAGGAGGATTGCAGGTTCGAGGACAGCCTCAGCAATTTAGTGAGACCCTCAGCAACCTAATGAGACCCTGTTTCAGGGCAAAAAATAAAATAGGGTTGGGGTGTAGCTCAGAGATAGAATGTCCTTGGGTTCAATGGTTCAATCCCCAGCAACACACACACACACACACACACACACACACACACACACACACCACTCCTCCTAACTCTTCTTAAAGAAAGACAGCAGTGGATGTGGGACAGTGAGGAAGATTGATATTTGGCCTTCATGTTCGAGAGGTGACAGGGAGGGGCGGAGGCGAACTGGCCCGCACCTGCCCTATTTAAAAGAGGCGGCTCCAGCCAAGTGACACTCATTGGGATTGTGGGTTCAGTATGGCCAGATCCTTCGATTTGTCACGAGAATCCAGAAATCAGAATTTTTCTTTGTACAATTGACATAATAACTATACATATTATGGGGTGCCATGTACTACTTCAATACAAGTGCATACGATGCAATGCCTGGAGCAGGGCGATCCCCTCAACCAGGCATCGGTTCCTTGTGGGAGATCGTTCAAAATCCCCTCTCCTAGCTGTTTAGAAATACACATTAGCGGGTGTGGTGGTGCGTGATTATGATCCCAGTACTTGGGAGGCTGAGACCCTAGGATCCAGGTTCGCGGCCAGCCTCAGCTACTTAGTGAGGCCCTCTGCAACTTAGAGAGACCCTATTTCAAAATAAAGAATAAAAAATAGGGCTGGGGGTGTAGCTTGGAGGTAGAATGCCCCTGGGTTCAATCCCCAGTACCGCAAAAAAAAAAAAAAAGAAATACACATTATGTTGCTGCTAACTATGGTCACTCTACCATGTGCTAGAACATCAGAACATAGTCCTCCTACTAGTTGTAACTCAGAAGCCCCCACTCACCTCTCCCGCCTCCCTTTCCCTCTGCCTTCCCCAGTCTCTGGTAGCCACAGGTTCACTCTCAACCTCTATGAGAACTTCCTTCCTTCCTTCCTTCCTTCCTTCCTTCCTTCCCTTTTTGGTGGCACTGGGAGTTGAACCCAGAGGCATTCTACCTCTGAGTTATCCCCCCCTTTTTTTTTTTTCGGTACTGGGGATTGAACCCAGGGACATTCTACCTCCCAGCTACACCCCCAGCCCTATTTTTTATTCTTTTATTTTTTTTGAAACCAGGTCTCACTAAGTTGCAGAGGGCCTCACTAAGTAGCTGAGGCTGACCACAATCCCTGATCCTCCTGTCTCAGCCTCCCAAGTACTGGGATTACAAGTGTGTGCTACTACGCCCGGAGAGTTATCCCCTTTTTAAAGTTTTCTGAAACAGGGTCTCGCTAAGTCGCTGAGCCTGGCCTCGAACCTGCAATCCTCCTGTCTCAGCCTCCCAAGTACGGGGATGACAGGCATGTGCACCACGCCCGGCTGAGTCCAGCTCTTTTAGATTCCACCTGTCAGTGACATCATGTGGCATCTGTCCTCCACTTCCATCCACATTGTCTCAAATGACAGGACAGAAACCTGAATCTTAACATGAAATTTCCTGGTTTTTTTTTTTTTGTGGTACCGGGGATTGAACCCAGGGGCGTTCTACCTCCGCGCTACACCCCCGGCCCTATTTTTTATACTTTATTTTGAGATCAGGTCTCACGAAGTTGCAGAGGGCCTCACTAGGTAGACAGAGCGAGAGAGACAGAGAGAGAGAGAGAGAGAGAGAGAGAGAGAGAGAGCTGAGGCTGGCCGCGAACCTGGTTCCTCCGGTCTCCGCCTCCCAAAGCACTGGGATTACAAGCGTGCGCCACCATGCCCGGCAAATTTAAATCCTGGTGACTAATTTAAAAATGTGGCAAAAAGAGCCGGGCATGGTGGCACACGCTTGTCATCCCAGTACTTGCGAAGCTGAGACAGGAGGATCGCAGGTTCGCGGCCAGCCTCAGCTACTTAGTGAGGCCCTCCGCAACTGAGTGAGACCCAGTTTCAATGAAGGATAAAAATAGGGCCGGGGGTGTAGCTCGGAGGTAGAATGCCCCTGGGTTCAATCCCCAGTACCACAATAAATAAATAAATAAATAAATAAATAAATAAATAAATGGTGAAAAGAACATGTTTAAGAGCGTGGTGTGGCCTGCAGGCTGCCCCTCCCTGGGGTGAAGGCTGGCAGGCTGGCCCTGGAACATGGGACCCGGGGTGGCTTATGATGGCCCTGGAGCCCTGGGTCTGATCTCTTTCCTGCCACTCATGGCTTGGTAGTGTTGGGCAGGACTCAGCGTCCTTCTGGAGGAATGGATTGCCACATCTACTGGGTATGTTTGTCTTAGGGACCAGGGAGATGACTAGTGTGACGAGCCTGACCCAGAGCCACATGTTGGGAGGAAGATGTGTGCTCTTCAGTCCTATGACTGAGGCTTCCGGGTCTGGGTTATGTGCTCCAAATGGAACGTCATCATAGAGGTCAGTCATTCCGTTTTTTGTTGTTTTTTTTTTGCGGTACTGGGGATCGAACCCAGGGGCATTCTACCTCCAGGCTACAGCCCCAGCCCTATTTTTTATTCTTCATTTTGAAACAGGGTCTCACTAAGTTGCAGAGGGCCTCACTAAGTAGCTGAGGCTGGCCGCGAACCAGGATTCTCCAGTCTCAGCTTCCCAAGTACTGGGATTACAAGCGTGTGCCACCATGCCTGGCATAAATTCGTTTTTTTTTTTTGCGGTACCGGGGGTTGAATCCAGGGGCATTCTACCTCCGAGCTACACCCCCGGCCCTATTTTTCATCCTTTATTTTGAAACCGGGTCTCACGAAGTTGCGGAGGGCCTCACTAAGTAGCTGAGGCTGGCCGCGAACCCGGATCCTCCGGTCTCCGCGTCCCAAGTACTGGGATTACAAGCGTGCGCCACCACGCCCGGCTTAGTAATTCAGTTTTGATTTTTAGTCCTCCATGCCTACAATCGATCATAAATGAAATAAACCAATTCCTCAAAAACCACACACTACCAAGCTCACCCAAGATGAGAACAATACAACTCTTTTTTTTTTTTTTTGCGGTACTGGGGTTTGAACCCAGGGGCATTCTACCTCCGAGCTACACCCCCAGCTCTATTTTTAATTCTTTATTTTGAAACAGGGTCTCACTAAGTTGCGGAGGGTCTCACTATGTAGCTGAGGCTGGCTGCAAACCTGTGATCCTCCTATCTCAGCCTCCCAAGTACTGGGAATACAAGCGTGCGCCACCATGCCCGGCTAAATCAGCCATTTTAGCATGTGCAATTCAGTGGTGTCTAGCACCAAAGCTTTGCAACCACCACCTCTATCTAGTCCCAAAACATTTTTATCACCCCGGAAGTAAAGTCCACCCTCATGAAACACTTGTCCCCTCTTCCCCAGTCCCCCTGCCACAGCAGCCATGCTCTGTCTCTATGGATTTACCTATTCTGGATACTTCGTAGAATCCTACAGCGCATGACTTCTTGTGTCTGGCTTCTTTCACTTGACCTAATATTTCTGAGGTTCATCCATGCTGTAGCAGGTTATCACTTACCCCATTCCTTTTCATGGTTGAATAATATTCCATCATATGATTATCCTACAATTTATTTATCCCTTCCTCTGTTGGTGGATGTCTCCAAAGAGAACCTTAAACTGCATATTTCTACTTTGAATTAGGGGACCTTCAGGGGACTTGCCTCCAAGTTCTCCCCCTCTGCCACTGGAAGGACCCAAAAGTTCAAATTCACTGAGGAAATGGGGGAGGTGGGACACCCTCCATTTCCCTGTCAAAGTCAACCCTAAATGCGACGGGCGTTGACATCTTCCTGTCATTTGGGGTGACATCTCATCACCAGAGGCTCATGGAACCCAGCAATCTTTAAACAAGCTCAAAACCCCTATTGTTGGGACCTAAGTAGCATAAAAAGCACAGGTGGGGAGCTGGGGGAGATGGCCCCTCAACCTGCTAGTTAAGTGTAAAGGAAAATTGTCCCCATTCTTTCGGTTCCCAGGGTGCCTGGGTCTTTTTTTTTTTACCCCATATTATTGTGAGCTGCAACCCCTATATTTATAGAAGACAAAAGAACGTTTCACTCTGACCTGACAATTTGTTATAGGGGATTTAAATCCATCCCCCCCTCATATCCTTCAATGTTAGCTAAAAGGTGGGGCAGACAGGGCGGAAGAAACGGGGAAAGGAAGCGTAGGGCAGCAGGCAGCATTTGTTAAATCTGTGGGTGGAAAATTAGGCCGACTCAGGAGTCTTAACCAGCCCTCAACCCTCCACCCAGGTCCAGGGGCTCCATGAAGAAACCGTCTCTCAAGGCGGCAGAGAACACAGGGCTTCAAAGTCTCCGCTAATGAGCACGTTCCTGACAACCCCAAACCATCTCTAAAATATATTTTCTGTTAGAAATAATCCTTTAATGCTCTACAATGCATGAGCAGAGGCCCTTGGCGTGGAGGCCCCTGGCTTAGGGTAGCACTATTATAAAGGATTAAGCCCACAAAGGGTGCCACCCCCTCCCCACCTGACGCCCTGCCATTCACCCCTGTGACATCTTTCAAAGCATTTCCAACCTTTCCCCGGTCCACCCCCGCCAGAATGACAACTGCAGATGTTTGCATCTGGCTCTGACTCTGCAGGATGGAGTGAACAGACTGGCAGAAGCCATCACTCTTCTCCCCTTTGCCGAAAATAACCAAGTGCGTGGTGGCACACTCCTGTAATCCCAGTACTTGGGAGGCTGAGACAGGAGGATCGTTGGTTCAAGGACAGCCTCAGCAAGTAGTGAGACTCTCAGCAACCTAGTGAGACCCTGGTGAGACCCAAATAATAAAATAAAAAGGGCTGGGGTGTAGCTCGGAGGTAGAATGCTCCTGGGTTCAATCCCCAGTGCCAAAACAAACAAATAAACCCCCAAAAACCAAAAGCAAAAAACAAAACCAGAAACTAACGAAGGGTCTGGAAACCCCATCTGATCCATGGTTGCTTTATGAGCTACAAGGACCCCAAACCCTTTCATTTAGTTGAAAAGAGAGCTGGGGGCGGGGAAGAGATTTCAATGCAGAGTTTACCCCCCCCATGGGGGGAAGAAATCTCCAACTTCCCCAGAAAATCCTTTCCAAATTGTATTCATCTTGACTTAATCCACCTCTACCGAGTGAATTAGGCAGTATTTATTTTGAGAATCTATTTTATAGAGTTCCAGGGACAGTGTTTGGCTTGGGCAGTGTCCACTCTCCGTGTGGAGACCCGGAGGCCGCCGCCCGGGCCAGGCCTTTAAAGACCCAAGGTGCCCCCCTCACGTGACCACCCAAACATAAATAAACACAGCCGAGCTCGGGAGAAGCGGGAAGGTTTTCTCATTAAAGAAATAAAATAAACAGATGTCCTTAAGCACTTCGGCGTGTGTTTGTGCAAGGACGGAAAGCTCTAGATGTCTGAAGGCAGCCGTGAATTAGAACCACATCTTGGGGTGGAGGTGGGGGGAGAGAGCGGGAGAAGCTAGGAATCCGGGGTCCTCGGAATTCCCCGAGAGACCTCCAGGGAGGGCGCTCTGGCTCTGAACCCTAGCAACTTCTACAAATAGTTTTTAACTGCTGGGTCATAAAACCGGGGGTTTTAAAAATTTCTTTACAGTCTGTAAAGCAGTTAGGGCCAGGCCAGGCTGCGTATCGCCGGCTCGATGTGATGGAATCGGACGGCATTGCGCTGGGTGCTGGATTCCGGAACGTGAGCTGGAGTCACGTAATAGCCTGTTGCAGGGCGGTAGGGGTGTCGGGGGGCTGTGGCTGGTCAGAGGGTACAGAGAGCCATGGGGGCGGTATGGGGCCAAGATCTGGCTGACCCCTGCCTGCCTGGACTCTTTTGGACACACAGGCTGGTGGCTGCTGGACCCACAAGAAAAGCTAACGTGGGTGAATTCAGGGCTTACATCCCGCCTGCGGATTAGACCGTGGGAAACAATCACTAGGGCCGATGCGCAAATGCAGATTCCCAGTCAATAAGTGCGTGGGGCCTGGGATTCTGCATTTTCTTCTTTCTTTTCTTTTCTTTCTTTTTTTTTTGTGTGTGTGATACTGAGGATTGAATTCAGGAGTGTTCTACCTCTGGGCTGCACCCCCAGCCCAATTTTATTTTATTTTATTTTTGGCAGTACTGGGGATTGAACCCAGGGGCATTCTACCTCTGGGCTACACCCCCAGCCCTATTTTTTATTCTTTATTTTGAAACAGGGTCTCATAAGTTATGGAGGGCCTCACTAAGTAACTGAGGCTGGCCGTGAAACTGTGATCCTCATGTCTCAGCCTCCCAAGTACTGGGATTACAAGCTGAGACTCTGTTTTAAGATAAAAAAATAAAAAAGAGTTGGGGGTGTAGCTCAGAGGTAGAACGCCCCTGGGCTCAATCCCCAGTAAAACACACACACACACACACACACACACACACACACACACAATCTAGATTTTAAAATATCAGCAATGAATTTGAAACGTAAATGTCAGGGGGGCGTGTGAACCAGATTTGGCCTTCAGACTGCGACTTTGAACCCTCTAATGTGAAGACTTGTGCAGGGCCTGGCCCTTAAAGGGACAGTGGGAAGGAAACCCTCGACAGGATTCTGCCACCCCGCCACTCACCCTGCCCCCTGGCCCCACCCAGGCCCCCCACCTGCCTCGAGCCGCCACCTTGTGCTCCCTCCGCAGCCTCTGCAGAGCCCAGCTCTGGGTGCGGTGGGCTGGGCGGGACTGAGCGCCTCGCCCTGGACTGATGGTAACGGGCCCTGCCTGGGCCCCGTGGGGCTCTGTGCTCCCCGCAGGGCGGGCACCCAATCTCATTTCTGCTGTGTTTGCCATCACACATGTGGAAGACCCCGACTCATGAGCTATTTATTTGCTTGTTCAACAAATATTTGTCCAGCAGAGGTGCCAGGTACCGTGCTGGGCGGGGGACAAAGCTGTGAACACGTCAGACCCTGTCCCCGTGTCCCTGTGCTCTTAGAGCTCAGGGTCTGACAGGAGAGTTCACACCAGTGCCTTTCTTTGGCATTGGGGATTGAACCCAGGGTGTTCTACTTCTGAGCTACACCCCCAGCCCTATTTTATTTTATTTTTTGAAACAGGGTCTCGCTAAATTGCCGAGGGCCTTGCTAAATTGCTGAGGCTAACCTTGAACCTGCAATCCTCCTGTTTCAGTCTCCCAAGTACTGGGATGCCAGGTGTGCGCCACCGTGCCTGGCTGCCAGTGGCTTTTACTATCCACCTCCAACACAGTCACATGGGTCACTGGCGAGGTGCCACAGGGGTAAAAGCAGGGGCCACGTCTTGGCTTTCATCCCTTCTAAGCTGGTTGACCCTGGCTGAGTCACACCACCTCTCTGAGACTCAGTTTGTCCTGAGACGAGTATAGGAGGAGCAGCCATGTATGTATATAGCTTGGTGGCGGGGATTGCACGAGAGAGAGGGCGGTTAGGGTTTGGCTATCGAATGTTCCTTGCAAAGCCTCATGTATCAATGCAAAAGATGTTCAGAGATGAAATCACTGAAGCATGGGGGTTCTAGTCTCATCAGTGGATAAATCCATGGATGGATTAATAGTTTGAATGGTGGCAACATAGGCAGGGCGAGTGTGGCTGGAGTGTGGCCTTGGGGACTCCATATGTCCTTCGTCTCCTTCCCTTGTTCTCTCTGCTTCCTGCCGCCATGCCCTGATCTCCACAGACACGACCCCACCTAACACAGGTTGAAACCTCCAGAACTGTAAGCCCCCAATAAATCTTTCTTCCTCTCAGTTGTGCTGTCAGGTGTTTAGGTCCCAGCGGTCAGATTGTGTGTGGACTGAAACACTGTGAAGCTCGGAGCCATCCATGAAGGATGCTCATCACGGCACTGGGCTGTGCAGAGTGGGGAACCCGGGACGGGGATGAGGAAGACCTGGGACCCCGAGACTCAGTGCGGCCATCAGAGGTAGGATTCTCAACCACGGCACCATGGACACGTGGGGACAAGTGACTCTGTTGTGGGGACGTTCTGTGCACCGCGGGGCGTTGGGTACCATCCATGGCTCCCACTCTTTAGACGCCTGGAGCACCCCCACCCCGGCAAGTCATGACAACCGAAAATGTTTATGACATCGCCAAATGTCCCCAGGGGTGAAGAATTGCCTCTGGTTGAAGACTGAGTTGGAGCCATGCAGTTGTATGGGAGGATCTAAAACCATTAGTGCACAGGGAGAAAAATGAGACACTTGGACATTTAAACAATGCATTCACACACAGGAAAGCTAGTACGTAGCTTACAGGAAACAGACAAGAGGCTACACATTAAACTAGGGCAGGCAGAAGAGTTCAAACGGGTTTAAAAGAAAATGCACATTTGTATGTATTTACAGAGCTCCTACTGTGCACCAGGCTCTGTGCTAGGCTCCGGGGCTACAACTGGGAACAGAGTTCCTACTGTGCACCAGGCTCTGTTCTGGGATCCGGAGCTAGGGCCAGGAACAACCTATTGCATGCCAGGAGAGGCTCCAGGGCTACAGCTGGGAACAAAGCTCCTACTATGCACCAGCCTGTGCTCTAGGCTCCGGGGCTACCGCTTGAACAGAGCTTCTAGGCGCTTGCCGGTGCCTGGCCAGGCTGTGCAGCCCGAGGCAAAAGCAAAAACGTGACCTGTGTCTACTTATCAGAACTTTTTCCATATTTTGAATCAAGTGGAAAAAGTTAATAAAAGCTCTACAATAAAACCATAACTATATATAAAGCCCTTTTGTGACCCATCTGTTCCTGCCATGGTAATGCTCGTAAACTCATAAAGTTGCCCGGCGGAGAGGTGAGGGCCACTGGGGCCAGGAATCCGGCCCCCTGGAAACAGCTCCCGCTGCACCACCGTGCGGGGCTGTGAAATAGACAACAGCAACTTACCTTTATTTAAGTTTTGAATTTTCTTTTATTATCAATTTTTAGGCCTTATATTGATTTTTAAAATGCTGCATTAAAATATGACTTATTAGCTGGGCATGGTGGTGCACACCTATAATCCCAGTACTTGGGAAGCTAAGACAGGAGGATTGCAGGTTCAAGGCCAGCGTCAGCAACTTAGCGAGACTCTCGGCAACCTAGCGAGACCCTGTTTCAAAATAAAAATTTAAGAAACGGTTGGGGGTGTAGCTCAGAGGTAGAATGCCCTTAGGTTCAATTCCCAGTACCAAAAAATATATATATATATATATATTTTATAAATCATATATATGTATGATTTATCCTGATTACTCAGTTTTTGGTCCTGATTAAGAGGCACCCACTTAAAATTTGTGCCTAAGATACCCTGGACCCAGCATGGTGCTTGCTTTCATAGTTTATATTCCAATGCATGTGTATGTTAGAGTGGGGCAAGCAATAAATAATAAGTACCTAACATGTCAGGTGTCGGGAAGGCTTGTTTAATGAGAGAGATGTGGGCAGGTTTCTGAGTGAAGGACCGGAAGAGCCATGGAGCAAACTGGGAAATGAGCTTCCCTGGCAGGGAGACCGGCGAGTACCAGGCCATGCTGAAACCTCAGATGGTGAACCCGACGGAGGAGCTGGGTATGAAGGTCAGGTCTGTCGCAAGCACCAAGCTGGGGACTCACTCACTGTGAAGCTAGTCATCAGGACACCGTGCCACGGGCATGCAGACAGACCTATCAGTCAGTGGAGTAGAATTGAGAGCCCAGAAATACATGTGGATAATCAATTGATTTTTTTTTTTTGGGTCCTAAGGACTGAACCCAGGGACATCCTACTTCCGAGCTACCCTCTCAGCCCTTTTTATTTTCTATTTTGAAACTGGGTCTTGCTAAGTTGCTGAGGGCCTTGCTTAGTTGCTGAAGCTGGCCTTGAACCTGTGATCCTCCTGTCTCATCCTCCCAAGTACTGGGATTCTAGGCGCACGCCACCACTTCCAGCTTAGAGTTGAGCTTTAAGTTGGCACTGAGCTGCCTGGAAGGCAGGGCACAAGAGGAGGAGTCAGGGCCTATTCTCCGTGAATCCCAGGAGGACTACGGATGAAGCCTCTTACTATCCCTTCCTGGCCACGGGCCAGACTCCTGACCACCTTGCATCTGCCTAATCCCAGCTGCAAATCCCGAGTTCAGAGACCCTGAGAGGAATGACAGGTTGAGGAAAGAGGCGTGGCCGGGGCTGCTCCAGCTCTCCAGGGACCGTCTAATGCATCCGCAAGAAGGGGCGCCCAGCTCTGAGCGCCGGGGAGGAGAGGAAGTAGAGACAGCTTGCAAGAGCACCTCCCCTGATTGGGAACAGGAAGGGAGCCCGGTTCTGTTTTGAAACTCAAACCCCCTGTTTTGAATCACTCCTTCATCATTTGCGCGGTGTTGGTCTTATTTCTCTAAGTAAACAGCAAACCCTCCCTTGGCCGGGGCTCTCAAGTGTTTGCTGCCTCCGGCACAGTGCTCATCACACACTGGCCACAGGCGTGAGGCACAGGGGGACTCGGCCCAGGAGCCCAAGTCACCAGACATCCAGGGTCCTCACACTCTCTGGAAAGAGCTCTTTGGTTCCCTTGGGTGACCACCCCTCTCCCCCGGAGTCCCTTTGGTTGAGATGGAGCTGACCTGGGAGTGGGCCCCTGATCTAGGCTGGCGCCTGATGGGCACGTGACCCGGTCTGTGGCTATGGGATTCAAGCCTAGGAGATGTGCTGGTATCTGGGAAGGAGGACTTCTCCCTTTACAGATGGCATTGGGACTGTAATTAATAGTAAAAATTGTCATTTGGAAAAGATGGTGTAAAAATTGTAACTTGCAAGCGTAAACTTGGAAGACATTACATTATAAATGAGAATGGGCCAGGCGTGGTGGCGCACGCTTGTAATCCCAGTACTTGGGAGGCTGAGACTGGAGGAGGATCTGGGTTTGTGGCCAGCCTCAGGTACTCAGTGAGGCCCTCCGCAACTTAGTGAGACCCTGTTTCAAAATAAATAATAAAAAATAGGGCTGGGGGTGTAGCTCGGAGGTAGAATGACCCTGGGTTCAATCCCCAGTACTGCAAAAAAAAAAAAAAAAGAGATTGAATGGAAGCTGGGTGTGGTAGTGTGCACTGTAGTCCCAGCTACTTGGTAGGCTGAGGCAGGAGGATGGCTTGAGCCCAAGAGTTCAAGACCAGCCTGGGCAAGACAGTGACACCCAGTCTCAATACTCATGAAAATACTCATTTCTCAGCCAGGCATGGTGGTACATGCCCGTAATCCTAACACTTGGGAGGCCAAGACAGGAGGATCACAGGTTCAAGGCCAGGCTCAGCAACTTACCGAGACCCTGTGTCAAAATAAAAAATAAAAGCCACGTGTGGTGGCGTACACTTGTAATCCCAGTACTTGGGAGGCTGAGACCTGAGGATCCGGGTTCGCGGCCAACCTCAGCTACTTAGTGAGGCCCTTCACAACTTAGTGAGACCCTGTTTAAAAATAAAGAATAAAAAATAGGGCTGGGGGTGTAGCTCGGAGGTAGAATGACCCTGGGTTCAATTCCCAGTACTGCAAATAAATAAATAAATAAATAGGGCTGTGGGGGAGGTAGAATGCCCCTGGGTTCAATCTCTAGTACCGACAAAATAACCACCACCACCACCAACAACAACAACAAAAAAACCCCAAAAACCCAACTCATTTCTCGCTTCAGCTGGAGGAGGGACTGGAAGATTCTAGAAGATTAATGAAGATGTCCAGAGATCGCACAAGAAGGCAGTTGAGCCTGAGTCCTACTCTCATCCTCTCTTGTCCTTCCAGCACTGACCTTCTGTGAGTCTAGTAATTCTAGGACGGATGTTGGAACTCAGATACTAATGGGACCAGAGAGTCCCATAAATGGGCTAACCGGGCCGGGCGGCCGTGCTGGGCCAGAGGGCGGCTGTCTCTGGCGGGGCACTTGCTCTCGGCTCCTGTTGATTGCTGCCACATGGGAATGCAGTGATGCCAGATTTCCTCATTTTTTCAAGAAGAGCTGGAACTCTAGACTGTTTCGGTCTGTGCAATCTCCTGATTTTTAAATGTTGGCGACAAATTCACATTTTTTCAAACGCTCTGGGGGCCAAACCAAAAAAAAAAAAAAAGTCTGCAGGCTGAATTTGGCTGGTGGCCACCGGTGAGGAATTTCTGTTTTGACACTCTTTTCTTTCTTTCCTCCCTTCGTTTAACAAATATTTACTTCACACCTACCAAGCGGGAGACATTGTTCTCCGCACTGCATGTAAAGCAATAAACAAAACAAGAAAAACAGCCGCAGCTTAACATTCTAGAGGATTGCTCTGATTCATTCATTCTGCAAATATTTATTGAGTGATTCTGTGCCCGGCTCTGTGCTTGGCTGGGAAGATAAAAAAAAATGTTCCTGGTCCCTGCCTTGGGGTGCTTCTAGTCTACAAGGCAAACACGAAGAGCATAATTATGCTGTAAGTGGAAAATAAAGTTGTGGGGAGAGATGAAATTTAGTTCGTAAAGGAAGTGGTCAGGAAAGGAAGAAGCTACATTAAAAATAAAAATGGAGCCAGGCATGATGGCACACGCTTGTAATCCCAGTACTTGGGAGGCTGAGACAGGAGGATCATAAGTTTGAGGCCAGTCTCAGCAATTTTAGCGAGGTCCCTTAGCAACTTAGCGAGACCCTGTTTCAAAATTAAAAAAAAAAAAAATGAAATAGTGCTAGGGGTGTAGCTTGGAGGTAGAGTGCCCCTGGGTTCCATCCCCAGTACCACACACACACACACACACACACAAATTCTAGAACATTCTAGATCATAGCACAGGCTTCTATTGAGCCCCTCCCCCATGGCTCCTCAGCAGCAACCCCTCCGGTACATGTGGGCCGTCTATAGTTAGGACGTTGGGGCTCACTTGGGGGCAGGCCAGAGGTGCAGGGAGATACCCCCGCACTCAATGGTGGATGGCAGGGATTCTGTGGATCCGCTGGGCTCCCTCAGCCTTCGGGCGGGTCAGCTCTGCGGTGCGTCCTGACTGTGCGAGGCCCACGGCCCTGGGCGGGTTTGGACAGGGGTGCTGACAATGAGGAGTGACATGGGACAACAACATGGAGCCCAGAAAGGAGCTCTGGGCTGTGTCTTCTTTTTTTGGTACTGGCGATTGAACCCAGGGACATTCTACCTCTGAGCTACACTCCCAGCCCTATTTTATTATGTATGTATGTATGTATGTATGTACGTACGTATGTATGTATTTTTGTGGTGCTGGGGACTGAACCCAGGGGCATTCTATCTTTGAGCTCCACTCCCAGTCCTTTTTTATTTTTTATTTTGAAACAGGGTCTCGCTAAGTTGCTGAGGCTTTGAACCTATGATCCTCCTATCTCAGCTTCCCAAGTACTGAGATTACAGGTGTGCACCACCATGCCTGGCTTATTTTTATTTGTTTGTGGTGCTGGGGATCAAACCCAGGGACATTCTACCTCCATGCTACATGCCCAGCCCTATTTTATTTTGTTTTTATTAATTTATTTTTGTGGTTCTAGGGATTGAACCCAGGGGCGTCCTACCTCTATGTTATACCCCCAGCCCCTATTTATTTATTTATTTATTTATTTATTTATTTATTTATATGCGGTACTGGGGATTGAACCCAGGGGCATTCTACCTCTGAGCTACACCCTCAGCCCTATTTTATTCTTCATTTTGAAACAGGGTCTTGCTAGGCTGATGAGTCTCACTACTTGCTGAGACTGTCCTTGAACCTGTGATCCTCCTGTTGCAGCCTCCCAAGTACTAGGATTATAGGCGTGCGCAACCACGTCTGGCTTATTTTTTATTTTGAAACAGGGTCTCGCTAAGTTGCTGAGGCTTTGAATCTATGATCCTCCTATCTCAGCTTCCCAAGTATTAGGATTACCAGGGACATTCTACCTCCGAGCTATACCCCCAGCCCTATTTTATTTTTATTTTGAAACAGGGTCTCACTAAGTTGCTGGAGGGTCTTGCAAGTTCCTGAAGTTAGCCTGAAACCTGCGATTCTCTTGTCTCAGCCTCCCAAAGTACTGGGGTTACAGGTGTGTGCCACAGTGCACACTAGCCATGTCCTATTCTTAGGGAGCCCCTAATTTGGCTTAAGGAGTGGTGGAGAGATACATACACAAAGATCCTACCCACCGTCACAGCCCTGACCCATGCGTAGGATTTGAGCTGGGGCAGGGAGCTATGGAATGTCACAGGGGCCTCTCGAAGGACCAGAAGAGCAAAGGTCTCTTGGGTGACTTTACTGGGGCGGGAGGGACAACCATGAACCAGCCGGCCTTAGCGGGCGATGCACTACTGCGGCCCCTCTGGGGCAGACCACCTGCTTCAGCCCCTCTCCGCTCTGCCACCTTTGACCCAAGCCACGCACAGCCCAAAAACGCACGCAGGGTTTCCCACGGGGCCCACTAGACATATTAACGGCATTCCTGTGCGCGAGAGATTTCTGCACCACCAACACCATTTTTATATCCCTTACAACATAAATGGCAGACAGTAAATCTATCTTGCTAATTACACATCCAGCTTGTTATGACCCCCATAAAAACCGCGAGCAGCTGGAAAAGCCATGAGGTGGTGTCAAGTCATATTCCTGCTCTCGAAACAGAAATAGAAATATTTTCCAGGCGCTGGCAAGTCTAGGTTCCCACCCATGCGTGGAAGCAGCTGCCCGTAGCCTGCTCACCTCTGCGGAGATGCTCCTAGGCTGTCCTCTTTTTTTTTTTTTGTGGTGCTGGGGATTGAACCCCAGATTCTACCTCTGAGCTACACCCCCAAGCCCTATTTTAGTTTTTATTTTGAAACAGGGTCTTGCTAGGTTGCTGAGAGTCTTGCTGCATTGCTGAGGCTGTCCTTGAACTTGTGATCCTCCTGTCTCAGCCTCCCAAGAACTGGGATTACAGGCATGTGTCACCACGCCCAGCTCCCAGGATGATCCTCTTAAGCACTGTCCCCTGGGTCCCCCTGTGGCTGTCGTTGGTTAAGAAGTCATGGCACAAATGGACTTCTTAACGCATGGGTGGTGAGGTCTGGGTGTTGGGGACTGGGTTCATTCGTGTATCATTAAGGTGGTTACAGCATCTCTTCCGTTCACCACCAGTTGGCTGATAGTATCGACCCAGGATTTTTTTTTCTTTTTTTTTTTGCGGTACTGGGGATTGAATCCAGGGGCATTCTACCTCCGAGCTACACCCACAACCCTATTTTTTATTCTTTATTTTGAAACAGGGTCTCGTTAAGTTGCGGAGGGCCTCACTAAGTAGCTGAGGCTGGCCGCGAACCTGCGATCCTCCTGTCTCAGCCTCCCAAGTACTGGGATGACAAGTGTGCACCATCACGGCCGGCATCGACCCAGGATTCTAACCGGTTGGTTCCCCAATATAATTTGCAGATGCTACATTTGCAAAGCTGTTGCTAAGGTCCATGCTGCAGCTCACAGTGCCTCCCCTTTGTCTCAAGAAAACGGAAGGAAAATTGAATTCATTTGCTAGAGACACAGGAAGAAGAAAACATCTGACCGCATTTTCTAACTAGGATGACCCTAGTCGGGCGTGGTGGCGCACGCCTGTTGATCCCAGTACTTGGGAGGCTGAGACAGGAGGATCGCAGGCTGGAGGACAGCCTCAGCAAGTAATGTGACTCTCACCAACCTAGTGAGACCCTCTTTCAAAAAAAAAAAAAACTAAAATAGGGATGGGGGTGTAGCTTGGAAGTAGAATGCCCCTGGGTTCAATCCCTGGTATACCCCCCACATACACACACAACAGTTTAACTAGGATGACCCCCTGGCCACAGTCATCCAGCCCTTCTAGGAAGGAGGGGGCAGAAGATTTCGGCTTACATGCTATGGAGTAGATGCCCATCACTTTATATACTGGGAGAAAAGGCACAACAGACATTAGACGGGGAAGCTAATTAAATTTTCACACATCCAAGGAGAAAATTTCACGGGAGTTTTCTGGGCTGACCGAGAGGGGCAGCTTTCATTGGAGAAACTGCTTCCGAAACTGCCCCCACAGTTCCCAGGACAAACTGGCTGCACAGAAAGGAATGTCGGACAAAAAGAAATAAAATGAATTCTTACCTTCCCGTATCTGGATGCAAAAGTCCCCGTGAGTAAGGAGTGAAAAATAATTATCGTCTCATCCAAGTCCCACACGAACACCCGCTGTGAGGAAAGAGAGGGAGAGCATGGAGACAGACGCACCGGCGGGCATCTGACTTCGCGTCTGCGGACGTTAATTCCCTCGGAGGGAAAGACGTCTTGAAGGACATCATTGTTAAGTTATAAAACATGCGACTCGCTGATGCATCCTGAATCCCTGTCCAACCTCAGCTGTGTCAGTGGGTTATGATGGTCATCGTTGGGGGTCCCTATCAAACCAACAGACGCAAGCACCCAGAAGCCTGTTCTTGCCTTCCACATGAAAACTCCAAAGAAGGAGGTGTTCAGGCCAAAAACAACAATCAGAATCATATAACTCATTTGGCAATGTGAAAAACTACCCTTTTAATTCACTGCTCACCATAAGCCCAGATATTTCTAACCATTCCTGGTTTTATTTTTATTTATTTATTATTTTTTTTTTTGCGGTACCGGGGATTGAACCCAGGGGCGTTCTACCTCCGCGCTACACCCCCGGCCCTATTTTTTTATAGTTTATTTTTGAAACCGGGTCTCACGAAGTTGCGGAGGGCCTCACTAGGTAGAGAGAGACAGGGAGAGAGAGAGAGAGAGAGAGAGAGAGAGAGAGAGAGCTGAGGCTGGCCGCGAACCCGGATCCTCCGGTCTCCACCTCCCAAAGTACTGGGATTACAAGCGTGAGCCACCACACCCAGCTATTCCTGGTTTTAGTAAGTCAGGTGACAAACCTCCATAATTCCAAATAACATATTATACCTTTGTTCGTTGGTTTGCCGAGAACGTGACAATCTCTTTTATTTTTGTTTGCTTATTAATTAATTAATTAATTAATTTGTTTGTTTATTTGTTTGTTTGTTTTGTGGCACTGGGGATTGAACCCAGAGGCATTCTACCTCCGAGCTACAGCCCCAGCACTATTTTTTTTTTTTTGCAGTACCGGGGGTTGAACCCAGGGGCGTTTTACCTCCGAGCTACACCCTCGGCCCTATTTTTTATACTTTATTTTGAAACCGGGTCTCACGAAGTTGCGGAGGGCCTCACTAAGTAGCTGAGGCTGGCCGCGAACCCGGATCCTCCGGTCTCAGCCTCCCAAGTACTGGGATTAAAAGCGTGTTCCACCACGCCCGGCCCCAGCACTATTTTTAAATTTTTTATTTGGAAACAGGGTCTCACTAGGTTGATGAGAGTCTCATTACTTGCTGAGGCTGTCCTTGAACCTGCGATCCTCCTGTCTCAGCCTCCCAAGTACTGGGATTACAAGCGTGCGCCACCACGCCGGGCTGTGACAATCTCTTTTGACTGGGCAGTGTGAAAAGATGAAGGTTTAGCTTATGGTAACCTCCCTTGTTTCTCTGGAAACTTACATCTTTCACAGTATGTGAATCCCTCTATTTCCATTTCCACCAGCTTGGGACATTCTCCCTGAGCTAAAACAGTAACCCTGAGATGGAATGTCGGGATGTTGTCTCCTGCCTCCCCCGCCTCCTCTCTGATACCTATCCACTTTAGCTCGACTTCCGCATTGTCAATGGGGATAGACTGGCTTGTAAGCTTGAGTTTATAACTAAGACTTAAGTCTTCTGTGCTTCATGTTTATTTTATTTTATTTTGTGGTACTGGGGATTGAACCCAGGGGCATTCTACCTCCGAGCTACACCCCCAGCCCTATTTTTTATTCTTTATTTTGAAACAGCGTCTAAGTTACAGAGGGCCTCACTAAGTAGCTGAGGCTGGCTGAGAACCCGGATCCTCCAGTCTCAGTCTCCCAAGTACTGGGATTACAAGCACGCGCCACAAAGCCCGGCTTTCATGTTGATTTTAAAACAGAGCATTTACATCTTGTGCTGTTCACTGCAGAGCCAAGCGACATGCGAGGATCTTTTTCTCTGTGCATCCAATCTCATCTTCCCAGATCCACTTGAAAGAGGATGATCCTGCCATCAAGGTCATGTATTCCCTCCGCTTGCACTCCATCCTGATTAAAATAATACTGTTTCTTAGGCTATTCATAAAAAATTAACCTGTCTGGTATGACTTTTTGGCTTTTTTTGGGATTTATTTATCGCTTTTATTTTTTCTGGTTTGCTGTAATGTGCCTCCATTATAATCTCTGATTTAGCCACACTTTTTTTTTTTTTTTTGCGGTGCCCAGGGGCATTCTACTCTAGCCACACTTTCTGTAGCACAGATGCACATACTCAGTGAATAGAACGCCAAGGTAGACTGGGTCATCTTTGTGTTTGCTGCAGAATCAGTATTCTGGGATTTATCTTCACTGCATTTCTGGGTCAGATCCACTATTACTTGAATTCTGAGACTCTTTCTTACTTTCCTTCCTTGTTTTACTTGAGTACATCCTTAAGTTGTTTTTTCTAAATGGGTGCAAAGCAATCTTCCTGAATTCTTAAATATCCTCTGGTCTCAGCCTCCCAAGTACTGGGATTAAAGCGTACAACATCCTCTGTATCTTTGAAAAAACCCTCCATGATTTTCTAGTGTCCGAGATTACTGATGAGAATTCTGATGAGAAATTCTTGCAGTTTTTACCTTTTTTTTTTCTTCTAGGGGTTTTAAGGATCTTTTCTTTTTACTTAGTATCCTCAAGTTCCAAGAGGATATATTTAGGTGTGGTCTTTTTTCGTTCATACTCTTCAGCACACGAGCATTTTCAATCCAGTGGCTTGCATTTTTGATAGCTCTGCAAATTTTTATTTTCTTCCATCTTTAAATAATTGCCTGCTATCTTTTGTTTCTTTTCTTTTTACTGTTCTCTCTTCCTGGGATGCCCAACAGTCAGATTAAACCTTTTGGATTAGTATTGCTTCTCCTTTTAAAGAATATTTTCTTTTTGCGGTACTGGGGATGGAACGCAGGGGCGTTCTACCTCTGTGCTACACCCTCGGCCCTATTTTTTATACTTTATTTTGAAACCGGGTCTCACAAAGTTGCGGAGGGCCTCACTAAGTAGAGAGAGAGAGAGAGAGAGAGAGAGAAAGAGAGAGAAAAAGAGAGAGAGAGAGAGAGAGAGAGAGAGACAGCGAGAGAGAGAGAGAGAGAGAGAGAGCGAGCGAGCGAGCGCTGAGGCTGGCTGTGAACCCAGATCCTCCGGTGTCCGCCTCCCAAAGTACTGGGATTACAAGCATGCGCCACCACGCCCGGCATAAGAATATTTTCTATAATTTTGTTTTTTTGATCTCTGTTCTGAAAGATTTCTTAAACTTTCTCTTCTAACCTGCCTATTAAACTTTTGATTCTCACAGTCATTTAAAAACTTCCAACAACTGTTTCTTTCCTCTGGATATTCCTTTCCCAATAGACTTCCCTTCGTGTGTGTGTGTGTGTGTGTGTGTGTGTGTGTGTGTGTGTGTAAGTGTGACTGGTGATTGAACCCAGGGGCATTCGACCTCTGAGCTCCCCCCAGCCTGATTTTTTGTTCTTTATTTGGAAACAGGGTCTCACTGAGTTGTGGAGGGCCTCACTAAGTTGCTGAGGCTGGCCGCAAACCCGGATCCTCCGGTCTCAGCCTCCCAAGCACTGGGATGACAAGCGTGCGCCACCACGCCTGGCTAAGGGGCCACCCCTTAAAACTCTCTGGAGGTCAATGGCTGTGTTACAAAGGCATTTGCCACGGCTTTAGAAGTAAAGAGGAGTGTCCAGAATGAGAAAGGCAAATCGGCATTCCGGGTTCTCTAGTACAGAGGGTTCTGGAACAATCCGTAGAGCCGATAGTGTTCTGTGAAGTTTTCTGGGCCCAGTTATGTTTTAAGTGTTTGGATGTGCTGTATGTGCGAGGCCACAGTAGTGAGTGCATTGCTTTATTATGGGTTATGGAGAAAAATGTTTACATATCCCTGCTTTTGAGGAGGTCCCCTGTGGTTCTAACATGCCAACTCTTAATTTACCTGAACCAAATGGGTTGAATCCATTTAAATTAGAAATTTGAGTAATAGAATTTTTGGGGGGGATTGAACCCATGGGCATTCTACCTCTGAGCTATACCCCCAGCCCTTTATATATATATATATATATATATATATATATATATATATATATGTATTTTTTTTTCTTTGCGGTACTGGGGATTGAATGCAGGGGCGTTCTACCTCCGCGCTACGCCCCCGGCCCTATTTTTTATACTTTATTTTGAAACCATGTCTCACGAAGTTGCGGAGGGCCTCACTAAGGAGAGAGAGAGAGAGAGAGAGAGAGAGAGCAAGCTGAGGCTGGCCGTGAACCCGGATCCTCCGGTCTCCACCTCCCAAAGTACTGGGATTACAAGCGTGCGCCACCACGCCAGGCTTATATTTTTTTTTTCGAAACAGGGTCTCCCTAGGTTGCTAAGAGTCTTGCTAAATTGCTGAGGCTGGCCTTGGACCTGTGATCCTCCTGTCTCAGCCTCCCACGTATTGGGATTACAGGCGTGCGCCACCATGCCTGGCTAGTTATAGAATTAAAAAAAAAATGAGTGAATATCTTCAAGTTCAGCACCAACTTCACTCATTCATCCCCGGCGTGCACGCTGACGAGGTCTGTGCTCCTCACGACCTCACCCCTTGGCCCCAGCCCTGGATTCTCGGTGGGTAAGCTCCTGGTGGCCATTGTGCAGGTGACCCTATCCCCTAGGCTACTACGATTTGGACCAGAGTGGGTTCCTAATCCCAGATGGGTCGAAGACCTTTTGGGGGGAACTTAAAATTGGGAACTAGAAAGAAAGTCATTGAGCCGGGCGTGGTGGCGCCAGCTTGTAATCCCAGTACTTCGGAGGCTGAGATAGGAGGATCCGGGTTCGCGGCCAGCCTTAGCTACTTAGTGAGGCCCTCTGCAACTTAGTGAGACCCTGTTTCCAAATAAAGAATAAAAAATAGGGCTGGGTGTAGTTCAGAGGTAGAATGCCCCTGGGTTCAATCCCCAGTACAGCAAAAAAAAAAAAAAAAAAAAAAAAAGAAATAAAGTCATTGTCGCTGGGGGCTGCAGGCCCAGTGTCAGCATATGGTCTAAAGGAAAGAGAAGACCATCCGCAGAGAGAGAATGAAGGGAGAAAGAGAACCCAGTGCTCTCCGGGGAGAGCCGAGCCGGGCACCAGTGCCGGGCATCGCAGAGACACCATCTCCGGGGCACCCCTGCACGGGAAGGTGTGTGCACTCTCCTTGCATCTGTCCCCCCAGGCAGCTCCAGGGCCTGGCTGCTGCTTTGCTGCACCCCTGCCCTTGAGTCCTAAGAGAGCCCTGTACCCTTAAACGCTGCTTTTCCACTTAAGCTAGCTCGAGGTGGCTCCTGACACCTGCAGCCGAAGGGCTTTAACTAACGCTCGCGTAGACTTTCCCTCCTTTCCACATCATTTCTGTCTCGAGGGCTTCAGTCATTAACAAAACTGCCGAAGACTGAAGAGGTGAGACCCAGGCCCCTCCTCGCTGACAGCCAGCCCACCGCGCTCTCGCCAGCATCGAGAAGCAGCTGTTTCCAGAATAATACCAATACCGTGCTATAATTCCTGACTTCCACACCACAGTCCTGCTCAGTTTCATGGAAAAATGTCTCTCCATTCCCACTGTCCCCTACCAAGAGCAGAAGCCATGCTGGTGACCGAATATTTGTTTTTTTTTTTTTTAGAAAATATTACTGTATGTGCCCTTCTCTTCTTTTTCTTTTTCTTCTTCTCTTCCTTCCTTTCCTTTTCTTATCTTTTTTTTTTTTTGGTACTGGGGATTGAAACCAGGGGGCATTCTACCTCTGATCTATACCCCCAGCCCAATTTTTTATTCTTTATTTTGAAACAGGGTCTCACTAAGTTGCGGAGGGCCTCACTAAGTAGCTGAGGCTGGCCGCGAACCTGGATCCTTCTGTCTCCGCCTCCCAAGTATTGGGATTAGAAGCGTGCGCCACCATGCCTGGCTCTTCCTTTCCTTATCTTTTTTATTTTTCTGGTATTGGGGATCGAACCCAGGGGCATTCTACCTCTGAGCTACACCCCCAGCCCTTTTTATTTTTTACTTTGAAACAGGATCTTGTTCAGTGGCTGAGGGTCTCCCTAAGTCATTGAGGCTGTCCTTGAACCTGCGATTCTCCTGTCTTAGCCTCCCAAGTACTGGGATGACAGGTGTGTGCCCCCGCACCTGGCTTTCTCTGCATTTCCTATACCTCTGAACTTCAAGCTGGTAGAAACCGTGAGGAAGTTGGGAGGGCACACAGCGAAGCCAGCCTGGAGCTAGCTGATTTTCTTCCAGCCCTTTGCGAAGGTGGAAACTACTGAAGGGATTGTGCAGTCCCCTCGATGTGGGACAGGGGCAGCTTTAACAATGAGGGGACTACAGTGGCACATGCCTGTAGTCCCAGCACTCAGGAGGCTGAGGCAGGAGGATGGCTCGAGGCTAGGAGTTTGAGGCCAGCCTGGGGCCTCAAAAATAAAGCAAAAACAAAAACCAAACAAGCAAACAAAATCCAAAACACCACCACCACCACCACCACCAACAAAAAAATAACGAAGAATGAAAGGAAAGGCTACTAAGTTTAGGTCAACAAACCATGGGGAAAAACTAGCTGATCTCTAGTCTTCATTGGTAACATCAGGACGGCCTATCTAACATGGAGGCTGCGAGGATAGAAGAAACCAGAGACGCAGCAGAACGTCCCGGGCCAAGACTGGGCCGAGGAGCAGTGGGAACATCCACTGTGTGGCAGAGCCCTTGGGGAGGCAAAGGTGGCTGTCCTCCTCAGGGGGCGGGCTGACGGCAGGGACAGGGTGACGCTCCAAATGTGCAGCTCCTCCCAGGACGGTCAGCACAGACAACAGCCACCACCAGCGCGCTGCGCTGTATGAGCGCAGGGTGTGGTGGCGCACGCTTGTAATCCCAGTACTTTGGGAGGCGGAGACCGGAGGATCCAGGTTCGCGGCCAGCCTCAGCGCGCGCTCTCTCTCTCTCTCTCTCTCTCTCTACTTAGTGAGGCCCTCCGCAACTTCGTGAGATCCGATTTCAAAATAAAGCATAAAATATAGGGCCGGGGGTGTAGTGTGGAGGTAGAACGCCCCTGGGTTCAATCCCCGGTACCGCAAAAAAAAAAAAAAAGAACACGTGCCTTATTAGTGGGCATCTGTGGCCGGGGTTCCCCACCAGCCATCCCCAGGTCTTCTGACAAGAGCACCCTGGTTTTCTTTCCTCCCTGTGGGCTGTCTCTGTGGAGCTGTAAATCAAGGGGCAAGCCTATTCCGCAAGCCAGGACCTTGGGCTGTGGTCTCCTTGAGTCTGACCTTGAGCTAAGGCATTAGAATCTAAAATGGTTTGCGCTTTGGCGGGGCCGGCCCCTTAAAAGTTCCCTACATTCCCAGCACTGCCCTTCCTCCTTCCTTCCTTCCTTCCTTCCTTCCTTCCTTCCTTCCTTCCTTCCTCCTTCTCTCCCTCCCTCCCTCCCTCCCTGCCTCCCTCCCTCCCCCCTTCCTATACTGGGGATTGAACCCAGGGACATTCTACCTCTGTGCTTCACTCCCAGCACTTTTCATTTTTTATTTTGAAACATGGTCTCACTAAGTTGCTGAGGGTGTCGCTAAGTAACTGAGGCTGGCTGCGAACCTGCGATCCTCCTGTCTCAGCCTCTCAAGTGCTGGGATTACAGGTGTGCGCCACTGTACCTGGTTTCACTGCTTCCTTTCTGAATTTGGTTCAAATGTCCTCCTCTCCCTGTCCTCCCCCCCCAGTAAGTTCCTTTTTGCCTGCGTAACTAGAACTGGGTTCTGTCGCTTACAACCATAGGATGAACTGCTCCAAGGTGCCAGGCTCAACGAGGATTTCCACTCCCAGTGTGCTGTGTGGAAGCTCCAGCAAGTGGCTGGACTCCTGCTGACCGCTGCAGGCTCCCACCTTGAGGAAGGCAGCGCCAACCACGCCACGCTGGGCCACTTGAACCCCGGGATCCTCCTCCAGCTCTGGGAGTGGAGAAGCCCCAATAATTTAGGAGATGGAGATGAATTTCCTATCACCCCAGTGGGATGGGGACCCAGAGTCAAAGTTACTTTGATTTTAAGGCAGTGATGAAGACGTACTCTTAGTGTATGAGAGTTTGTGGCTGAGCGTTGTAGCTGCTACATGAGGTGCACAGGATTACAGACGGACGTGCCGACGCATTCGAATTTCCTGGCATCGCCCCGGCTCTGCCAGTTCTACTCTGTGCTGAGGAAGACTCTAGTCAACAAATGACTATCTTTTACAAAGACTTTCAAATTTGCCTGTTTTCCTTCTGCCATAGGTAAGGATCACTTCAGGTTTTTTTTTTTTTTGCGGTACCGGGGATTGAACCCAGGGGCGTTCTACCTCCGCGCTACACCCCCGGCCC